>JANKKI010000350.1:0-227500 GCA_025175665.1 Cinchona pubescens | reverse complement strand
TCATTTTCTTATGATTTATTGAACACGAGTTTGATTTATTAGAGGGTAGGAGTGAGTTTTTTATTTTTTTAAAGATTTTGCTGAATAAGAAATGATTCATTAATTAATTGATTATTCCATATCATATTATTGTAGTTAAATGTGTTAAGAATTAAAATTCTCTGTTGTATTCTTTCAGGGCAAATTTTTTGGACAATGAATTGCAGCTTAGGTCTAAGACACTTTTCATATGACTTAGGTCATACACTTAGGTGGTTTTTTTTTTTTTACAGTATTTTTAAGGGCGTGTAAAATTAAAGAAAAAATAATACGTGCATTTGTTTTTATAAACTAGATTGATTTATTACTTTTATGTTGGAAAAAATAGTGATTGTATTTCAGTTTTATAATTGTTTACTCTTTAACTAATTTGTTGCAAATTGTTTTGCTTGATTTGGTGCATGGAGAGTTACAACAAACTAATTTGGTTTGAGTTTCACTATTAACTAGCAGAATTAAATACATATCATGATAATTATATCGCTATTCTGAATTAATTCTGTTCCCGTCCACAGCACGGGTATTAAGCGAGTGTGTGTGTGTCTATATATATATATATGTATGTATATTTAGAAAATCGTACTACTCTAAAAAGTCAAAATTATGTTTCAAGACACAATCTTGACCAATGCAAATGCAAACATAATGCTTGATTGCATAGTATGTATAAAATAGTGTTAAAATATGTGTTGGCCCAAAAGCAATCTAAGAGGGGGGTGAATTAGGTTGTCTCAAAAAATAAACCTTTTGAAATGATTAATGAAAATGCAAACTTTGTGCAACAAATGAATACCTAAGCACAAGTTTCATGATCAAAGATAAATATTTAACAATCAAAGCTTAAAGAAGAAATAAAAGATTGAGATAGAGAATATCAAACTAAACTCCCAAGTTTCTCAAGTTTGGAGTACATCCACTAGTAGTGCCTCTTCAAAGAAGGTGAGGCAATAACTTTCTTGTATACAAAGTAGGCTCACCCTTGCACCAACTAAGTTCCTCTAGTTGAGCCAAAGGGTTTTACACTACAACCTCACTTTTGTACACTTGTTATCCCTCCACTAAGAGACTTGAAGATCACTCACTAGTCTACTCTTGCTTACACTAATTTCCTCTAGTTGAGCCAAGAGCACTATACTACTCAAACCAATACAACTCACAATATTTTAGCCTATTTCTCCCAAAATAGCTATTACAAGTGTTTGTATTGAATGTAGTAGTTCCTCACATCATTTGGATGTTCTTGGGTTATTTATAGATGAAAGATGTGCTGAAATTTGAGCTCCAATAGTAAAAAAATTAGCTGTCAAAGAACAAGCCGTTAGGAGTTTGGACGGAGGTTCGAACGTCCGATCATGTGTCCTACATCTTTATGAACAGTGCTTCGAACGGTCGTATGCGTCCCATAGCTTGACAGAAACTTCTTCATTTTGAGCTGTGCGTCCTACAACTTTTGGTTTAGACGGTCATGTGCGTCCTATAGTTTATGTTTCGGACGATCATATGCGTCCTATCCCGCAACTTCTAGTTCGGACGGTCATGTGCGTCCTAAAACTTATGGTTTGGACGGTCATATGCGTCCTATCCCTCAGTCTCTGGTTCGGACGGTCATATGCGTCCTATCCCTCAGCTTCTAGTTCGGATAGTCATATGTGTCCTACAGCTTTTGATCTTGTTTCAGATGCTCTCTTGCATCCGAATTCCTTTATTTCGGACGCTCTTCATCGTCCGCAAGGTGTTGTTCAACTTTTGGTCATTTTCTTGATTGTGTTCGGATGATCATTTTCGTCCGAGCCTTCCTGTTTTTCTGCACACTTATTTGTCAATCAAGCCATTAGTACGATTTGATCATCATCATAACATGATTATCATAATTGGGGTCCAACAATATGCACATGACTATATTAACTATACAAATTCTATTTTTTCTTAATTGTGGTTTCTATTGACAATTTATATCAACAAAATTAAGTTAATTTATACTAAACAAAACAATACTTCTAAATTATTGTGTTTATTTGATCATTATAAACAAAAGCATGTTCATTAACATTCAACAAAATGAGTTTTATCTTGTATTTTCGTATAGAAATTAGAAGTAGATTATCAACACAATCATGTATATAATTAATAGTAATATAGTTACTATAGTGTACATATCTAATTTAATTTCAACTAATAATTAAGTTATATAGTTACTTTTTAATTATTTTTATATGACAGAAATATAAAAATTTTATATGTATACTTAACATTTAGTATATTTTTAATTGTTCCAAAAACAAAAGTATATTTTTAATTATTTTTTAATTTATATTTTCTAATTAGTAAAATTTATAGATATTATTACTTAATTTTATTTGCATTTATATAGTTTAATTACTAAAGGTTATATATTGTTAATATTATTTTACTAATATTATTTTGTTGTAGTAATTGAATGTAAGATATTCGTCTTCTGTGCAGACTATGGGATATTCTGCTTGTAAAATTATATACCCTAACTGAAATAAAGTACAACTCTGATGAAAGAAATATTTAAACTGTTTAAAGTAAATCAGGATGAGCCTAGTTTAATGATTTGTTTGAATGAATAATTAAAATTTGCTACATACTCTTTTTGGGAAATTTTATGGTCCCTTTAAACATTTTGAGGGTACCATTCCCTCTAAAGATATCCAATGATATAGTTGACACTTCATTTAACAAATATTGGGATTACTACACCATAATATTTCCATCAAATACTTGGTAACTTGTTATAAAATAATCCAACATAAAAGTAATAAATACATTCTACGTATAAAAATCACATAAGTACTACGGGATAATTTATATGTTTACAAAATAACTTTTGGTCATCAAAAAAAATTTCGTAAAATATTAAAGAATGTACTATGCGTACACAAATTTGTATAAAAGCCTATTTTTATAAACATCTCAAACAAAAATTTAATTTCTGTAATTAAATTGTTACATTTATGAAGTCCAATTCCAAAATAAATAAAAAAACAAATAAAAAATGAAAAAAAAACTAAGAGTATTCTTCGATTATGGCAATAATCAAAACAATAGTACCATTGAAGATAAGAGAAAGTATTGTGAGAGATTCATAAAGTATAATATGAGAATGGTGAAGGTATGTAGTACTGAGATGTGAAATGAAATACTATTAAAGATCCAAACAAAAATACTATCGTATAGCAAAATGTACTATTTAGTTCATTTTATCAGCTAAATAAGTAAATCAATAAAAAATCAAATATAGAAAATATTTAAAATATAATCACCCCCCTCTTAGAATCGCTTTTATAATTATAATATTTTTAACAAAATGGTACTATACAAAGTTAAGAAACATACTTATAGAATGGAAATTAGAGTACTAAATTAATAACTATAGTATAGTGTAATATTTTCTTAGATAACTAGTATTTTAAAATTTATTCTAGAAAATTTCACTCTCCATTCTAGGGACATAACACACTGCACCCAAGATTTCACACCGTATAAAAATCATATTATTACTACGGGATTATCTATATGTATAAAAAAATAATTTTTGTTCATCAAATAAATAGTATGATATTTCTGTAGAATATTAAAGGATATATACTATGCGTATGCAAATTTGTATCAAAAGTCTAATTTTATAAGCATACCAAACAAAAATGTGATTTTTAATTAAATTGTTATATTAATATCATATTCAATTATATGAATAGATGAAAATAACAACAAAAATAGTAATGTCTCAAAATAAGATCTAGTATTATGAGATATTCATATAGCATAATATGAGAAAGGTGAATGTATTGTATTACTAAGATATGAAATGAAATACTTGTAGACACTTATTTTTGTCCCTTAAGTTGTCCCCTATTTTCTTTTTAATTTGTCTCTCAATTTTCTTTTAATTTTTTCTTTTTAATGTCTTTTTAAGATTTTCTTTTAATTTACCCTAATTCCTTCTTAATTTATGTTGTGATGTTTAATTATTCTTATGCGTTTTATGTTTTTGAAATTCTAAGAATGTTTCTAAGATTATTGAATTTTTAGCACGGTTTTTTTTTTAGACGCGCTGAACTTTTTTTTTTAAAGGAGGAGGAGAAAAAAAAATTTCTGCAGAGAATTTTCTTAAGCCAAAAAAAAAAATCTGCCAAAACAGCCAACTTTGAACCAAAATTCCATACGATCGGAGAGTAATTAGACTAAACTCAAAGAAGAAAAATTGTAGAGGGTTCCTAAGTCTAAAACTTCTCTTTGTAAATCTTAAGAAATAGTATTGATATTTAGTAGAATAAATTTTTAAATATTGTGTATATGAGGAAATAGATCTGCAGAAATCTTCTAAGTCTGGAAAATTTTCCAGACAACCAAATTTGAGTCAAATATTTCAAGCGATGGAAGAGGAATGGAGTAAACTCAAAGAATAAAAGTTGTAGAGCGTTCCTGGAGTTACAACTTTTATTTTCAAACCCAAATAAAAATCGTTAATCTGGTGGGTCAAAAGCGTGGTGGAAGAAGGCTGGTAGCCCACAAAAATCTGCACAAAAAAGAAAGGTTAGAAAAATTGTATTTCCATTTTACTCATCTAGATATTTAAAATGGAAATACAATTTTTCTAACCTTTCATTTAGGCAGATTCTGATAGGGCCCACTTGGTGCCACGTCATCGATGACGTGGCATTGCCTGATTGCGCCACGTCATCGATGACGTGGTTTTCAAAAAAAAAAAATCCAAAATTTCAGAAAAAATTTTATTTGCGTTTTGGCCCTCAGATGCATTTTTAGCCTTCAAATAATTTTTTTATTTACATTTAGGCCTAAGGAATTTTCTTTAATATTTTGTTTTTTCTCTTCAAATTTCTTCCAAATTACATATTTTATGTCATTAACCACCAATTTTACTTTGATCGTTTGACATTTTAATATGTTTTAATTACCCTTTGATTGTGAAATTTTGTTTTGCCCTAATCAAAAAAAATGTGTAAAGATAGACTTTGATCTTTGCACATTTTTTTGATTAATTGATTTTGTGATGATTGGTGCTTTATTTTAATGTTTATTGGTCTCAATATAATATTTAT
Organism: Cinchona pubescens; assembly: GCA_025175665.1. Taxonomy (NCBI): domain Eukaryota; kingdom Viridiplantae; phylum Streptophyta; class Magnoliopsida; order Gentianales; family Rubiaceae; genus Cinchona; species Cinchona pubescens. The sequence goes on along the minus strand of JANKKI010000350.1, from coordinate 222,374 downwards.
GCCTTATCTTACTTGTTAAATTATGTGAATTTAGAATGATTTTGCCCTCAAATATTGGATAGATTTCCAACACAGCTACTCAGTCTTGTTTGCCTAGTTTAGATTGTTTTTATACCATTCATAGTCGCATTACACGCCAGTTATGTAATAGTCTAGATGTGTATAAGAGACAGGCACAAGCGTCCGAGAACTAATTTATGTTTGTAAATTGTAAGTAGGATTTTGCATTCAATCACCTATTTCACGAGCACCACCGTTTGGCGGCGAGTGCGGGCCGTATACAAATTAAAAATCTAAAAAAAAGTACTATCTTATAGTAAAATATACTAGTTGGTACATTGTACAGCTAAATAAGAGAATAAAAAAATCAAATATAAAAAAATAATAACAAATAAAAAATTGAATCGTATATTATAATCATGACATTAACAAAGAAGTACTATGCCAGTAAAAGAAACATACTTATAGAATGAAAATATAGTACTACCTAAATAATTATAGTGTACTATTTTCTCATGTAAATAGTAATTAGAAATTTATTCTACTAAATATCACTCTCCAATCCCAGTAAAAGACATAACACGCTGGCATCCAAGACTTCACATTATCTAAAAAATTACTTAGTGCTATGGGATTGTCTGTATGTATGTAAAATAATTTTTGGTCATTAAACTAATATAAAGATAATTCTGTACAATATTCAAGGATGTAAAATGCATAAGAAAATTTGTATCAAAAGTCTATTTTATAAGCATATCAAACAAAAATGTAATTTCTATAATTAAATTATAAAATTTAATTCCAAAATAAAAAAAAAAAAAAAAAAAAAAATGAAGAGTATTACAACAATAGTACAATACAAGATAAGAGAAAGTATTATGAGATGTTCATATAGTATAATATGAGAAAGGTGAAGGTGTTGCATTACTGAGGTATGAAATAAAATACTATTAAGGATCTAAACAAAAGTACTATCGTATAATAAAATGTACTAGTTAGTTCATTTTATCAACTAAATAAGTAAATCATTCAAAAATCGAATATAGAAAATATTTAAAATATAATAAATGGAAAATGGTATTTGAATCGTACATTATAATTGTGACATTATTAACAAAATAGTACTATGCAAGCCAAAGAAACATACTTATAGAATAGAAATATAGTGCTACCAAAATAACTATAGTATACTATTTCCTCATATAAACAGTATTTAAAAATTTATTCTACTAAATATCACTCTTTAATCTCGGGGTATAACACATTGACATCCAAAACTTCACATTATATAAAAATCACATTAGTGCTACAAGAATATCCATATATGTGTAAAATAATTTTTGGTCATTAAACAAATGTAAAGATAATTTTGTATAATATTCAAGGATATAATATGCATAAGCAAATTTGTATCAATAGTCTATTTTTATAAACATATCAAATAAAAATATAATTTCTTTAATTAAATTGTTACATTAATATGAAATTTAATCCCAAAATAAAAAAAGAAATAAAAATTGAAAAAACTAAGAGTATTATAGCAATAGTACTATTCAAGATAAGAGAAAGTATTATAAGAGATGTTCATATAGTATACTATGAAAAAGGTGAAGGTATTGTATTACTGAGGTATGAAATAAAATACTATTAAGGATCTAAACAAAAGTACTATCGTATAATAAAATGTACTAGTTAGTTCATTTTATCAACTAAATAAGTAAATGTTCGGTAAGATATTGATTATGTTCTTTGAAAACAATGAACAAGCAATAAAAGAAAACCTTAATTATCCTTATCAACTCTCACACACTTGCAAGTATACGAGGTGAGTTTGTATATAGGATGAGTAAGGATCGTTCTTACAAGAACTATTGGAACAATTACTAGGTTCACAAGCCTATTTACTAGTTAGACAAAATAATTAAGGGTTTTTGACTAAATTTAAACGAAATTTAATTGTAAGAAATTAAACTAAAGACAAGAATGTAAAATTCTAATCCTATGAAATGCAATTAAAGATAACTAACTAAAAACCCTAATTCAATCTATCCTACTTGCGAGAATTTAATGAGAATGTAAATTAGATGATCTACTCTATGAAAGCGATTAAAAACAATAAAATAAAACCCTAACGACTAAACTTATGGAAGCAACTAAGAATTTGAAAGCAATAAAACAAGAACGATAATTGGAACACAAGAAAGCAATAAGAACGAAGATTAAATTGCATAAAATTAAATCAAACTCAGTAATCGAAGCAATAACGAATGTTGATGATCGTCAAATCTCGAATTCTTGACAAGAGAATGAAATCCTTGCGCGAACAATTGAAAAATCTACCCTACAGCTAAATTATTGCCCTAACTATTGAAAAACCTAAAAACTAATGATGGATTATGATGATCAATTATTTCCTCCCATTCTCTTTGTATATTTATAGATATTTATAGGGTTTTGGGGCTCCAGATGATAAGTACATGCTTTTCCACGTACCGGGCCCATGGGAGGACTTTTCTTGCAAAATAAGGTACTTAACACGAGCTACCCGTCGACCCGCGCCCGGGCGCTGCACTTTTAGAGTGCCTGTGGTACGGATTCTAGTGAGCATGAGCTCTCTCACCGACTTGGCGCCTGGGCGCTACACTTTTGCAGCACCTGGGCGCGATTTCCAGTGAGTTCCTTCACTTCATCTTCAATTTCCTTCATAATGCAGGTAGAATTTGAAAAAACTCAAAACATAAAAGTTGTTGTTTTATCTATCATCTTTCCAAGACATCTAGAATCACCTTAATTAGACCTCAAAAAAGAAAGTTATGCTCAATCTACCAAACTGTGTTAGAATCACTCCTCGCCGGTGTATATTTTCTAAATTTGCAATTTTGAACGAGATGACTATAGAATCCTGGAAAACTCATAACATAAAAGTTGTAGAAATCTTCCTTATCTTTCTAAATCATCCAAAATCACAGAAATTGGAGCTCGAACAAGAAAGTTATGCTTGATCTTCCGAACTATATCTGATTTGCACCACGCCAGTGAATGTTTTCCTTCAATATTGTGACCCATTTTAACTCATTCTTTTACTAAAAACCCTACAAAACTCAAAATAAACTATTTTAGCTCATGATTACTAAATTTTTTTCAAATTACATTAAAACAGAGGTAAACGACACATAAAGTATACGACATTTATGAGTTTATCAGTAAATCATTGAAAAATCAAATATAGAAAATATTTAAAATATAATAAATGGAAAAAATTTGAATCGTATATTATAATTGTGACATTATTAACAAATATAGTACTATGCAAGCTAAAGAAACGTATTTATAGAATAGAAATATAGTACTACCAAAAAAATTATAGTCTACTATTTTCTCATATAAACGGTATTTACAAATTTATTCTACTAAATATCACTCTTTAATCTCTAGATATAACACATTGACATCCAAAACTTCACATTATATAAAAATCACATTAGTGCTACGGGAATTAGGGCTAACCATTCTGATACGACCTGATAATACGACACGAACACAACACGAATTAACTGGTTATGACACGATCTAAAATTTATCGGATACATCATTATTGGGTCAACCCATTTGTGACACGAAATTAAACGGGTTGGGTTAGGTTGGGTCAACTCATGGGTTGATACGATAACCTGTTAAGTTATTGTATGAAAAGATTTTGCTGAAATTTTTTCTTTATTATAATTTAATATAGAATACTTTAAAATTATGAATAACAGATTTAATATCAGATTATTAAATCAAACATAATAATTATTTTAAATATTATCCAAAAAATTTCAATAATTTTAATTATATGTTTTAAATTACTATAATAACAAGGTTAGTATTAATAATTATTTAAATTATTAAATAATCAAAATTTGAGATTTTAACTAAAATAGATCGCAAGTTATATAATTGTCAAATAGGCTAATAAAATAGAATAGTAAACGGGTAAGATACGAACACGACACGAATCCGAATGGGTAACACACGAATACGACACGATAAGAAACAGATCCCACACGACACGACACAAACACGATAAGAAATGGGTCACACCTGACAACATTGTGACACGATAACCTGACAATCCGACCCATTGACACCCCTAACGCGAATATCCATATATGTGTAAAATAATTTTTGGTCATTAAATAAATGTAAAGATATTCCGTATAATATTCAAGGATGTAATATGCATAAGCAAATTTATATCAAAAGTCTATTTTTATAAACATGTCAAACAAAAATGTAATTTCTTTAATTAAATTGTTACATTAATATGAAATTTAATCCCAAAATAAAAAAGAAATAAAAATTGAAAAAACTAAGAGTATTACAACAATAGTACTATTCAAGATAAGATAAAGTATTATGAGATATTCATATAGTATAATAGAGAAAGGCAAAGGTATTGTATTATTGAGGTATGAAACAAAATACTATTAAAGATCCAAACGAAATTACTATCATATAGTAAAATGTACTATTTGGTACATTGTATCAGTTAAATAAGTTAATAAATAAAAAATCAAATACAAAAAATATTTCAAAAATAATAAATAAAAAAACTATAATCGTATATTATAATCATAACATTAACAAAATAGTACTATGCAAGCCAAAGAAACATACTTATAGAATGGAAATATAGTATTACCAAAATAACTAGTGTATTATTTCTTCATATAAATAATATTTAAAATTTATTCTACTAAATATCACTCTCCAATTCTGAGACATAACACACTGACATCCAAAATTTCACATTATATAAAAATAACATTAGTGCTACCGGATTATCCATATATGTGTAAAATAATTTTTGGTTATTAAACATATTTAAAGATAATTTTGTATAATATTCAAGGATTAATATGCATAAACAAATTTATATCAAAAGTCTATTTTTGTAAGCATATCAATACAAAAATGTAATTTTTTTGGACATCCTAGTTATTTTTGAGCATCCCACTTATTTCGCTAAAAATATGGGGCATACATGAAATAATATAATTTTACGGTTTGAAAAGGGTAAAGATTTCTAACAACTACTCTAGAAATTTACCTGAGCTGCAAAACTTATCTACTTAGATTATGAGAGTCCTAATGTGGATATAGACGTGAATAGGAGAAAATTTTTGTATATAATTCTATTATGATTAAAGTGTTCTATGAGTGGGGAGGGTTGAAGTCAATTTCAAACTTATAGAAAATAAATTGAATGTGAAAAGGTACATGTGAAAACTTATAACAAAATTTTTTAAAATTTAATTCTGAAAATAAACTCTATGTCTCTTATCACACATCTAGATGTGTATAAGAGACAGCTTCTGCAGCTAGGCCCTGAACTTTCGCAACGCGTGAGAGAGTGATGGGATCTAATCAAGGAGTAAAGACCGGTCCCAGTGGAGGAACTGTTGACTTAACCATAATCGCCACGCGGCATTTCACAGACCATCTATCAAACGCTAAAAACTACTCAAATATCCAGAAATCAAAAGAAACCTTAAAAGGGTTCAAGAAAAAAAAATTAAATTGACTTTTTGCAGGCACTATTTTTAACTGCCAGAACAATAGAAGGAAGTTGAAAGAAACTCTTTTCAGAGACACCCCCACTTCACAGTTGTCAATTGAGAGAGTTCACACCTTGAAGAATTGCTAAAATTGATCAGCAAGGAGAAGAAAAAGAAGTATTAAGATGAGGGTTCTGTCATATCTAAGTGCTTTTCATGGACACCCTTATGCCTCAAAGCTTTTGGTTCTTTGCTCACTCAGGTTCTCTTTTCACCTTTCTTTTATGTCAATACCATTTTGGATACTACTAAAAAAAAAGGGTTCTTCGCCATGTTTTCTTCTGACATTTTTTTTTTAATTTGGTTGAGTGTTTTGCCAATTTGATCCTCTGGGTTCACCTTAATTTCCCATTTAATGGCATTGAGAGATTGTTTTTTGAATGGAAGTTTCTCATTTTGGCTCTTTCTGGGATGGGTTTGATCATTGAAATTATGTAGTTTATTGGTTCATATTCTTTTTTTGATGTTTTTATCTGATCTAAAGTGATAGAAAAGAGAGATTTTGGTAGTTCATTGATTGAGAATGTGGAATTATAACCTTTTGAATTTGAGAATCTTTCTTTTTTCCTTCTTGATAATGGGTTAAAGACTGATTAGGCAGTAGTAGAAGGGGAAGCACTCAGCCTGAGAGATCATGAGTTCATGATAAGTTGATTAACTAGCTTCTTTATTTGCTATCCATGTCTTTCTCAGACTGATTGAAAGTTTCAAGTTGATGGGTATATTGTTTAAGAATATTTACATGATCTTCAATCAGGGATTCAGGAATGACCCAATTTTGGTTTTCAGATTTTTCAGCATTTCTAGGCCGTACGTTTAATTAGCTTAATAGCATAAACAGGAATTCACAAGAATTCAGGTTAAAGTTGGTCTGGGGATTGCGGAAATTGCATCAAGTCCTACGGGTTTAGGGTATGATATTGCGCTAATAACTAGTCTATACTTGAATCCGAACTGTAATTTCGTTAAAGCCTTGTCTAACAATATGTGGTTAATAAAATTCCATCGTCCCATAGGATATTTTGATGAGAATGGCCATGTTCGGATAGGGACAAGTTAATGCATAAGTCGTTCCCATTGCAAGGAGGTCTATGGAGTTGGATTTGTTCCCTCAAATGCCAGTTGGCTTTTAATTGGATGCTTACACAGTAACCAATTAAATTGATTAGGACATGACATGTCTTTTGATGCGTATTATATTCTCTCATGCTTAACATAATAGGGACTGGATGTTGTTCCTGTCCATTTTGTTAATTGTATACTTTATGCTCCTTTTTCTGGATAACAAACAGGATTTCTGCAGCAGTGGAGGTCTAATTGCATATGCAGATTCTCAATCAAACAGCAAGATACCCATTGTTGAACATGATGATTGTAAATCACAGAAGAAGAGGGTGGTAGTTCTTGGGACAGGATGGGCTGCGACTAGCTTCCTAAAGGATCTGGATATCTCTTCCTATGATGTGCAGGTTGTCTCTCCAAGGAATTACTTTGCTTTTACTCCTTTGCTACCTAGTGTGACATGTGGAACAGTTGAGGCAAGAAGCATTGTAGAGCCAGTGCGGAACATAATAAAGAAGGTACAACCCGGAAAGCGGTAGTATCTTTTGTGCTGGTCCCCTTTTTTTTTTTTTTAAAAAATTTTTGGCTTTGTATATTGGATTTAGGCTGTGTATACTTTTCCTTTTCAACTGGTGTTGTGGCACCTTTTGTTTTATACGTTTCCTGGAAGTTTCTCGTCTATTCTTTTTCCCATCCCTCTCCATTTGTTACTTTACAATTTAATTTTGTCTTTTTTATGAATGATGTTTTTCTTCCTATGGTCTTGGGGAACTCATTTACATTTTTTTTTTTTTCTCTTATACACATCTAGATGTTGCCATAAGAGACAGATTATCATGTAGCTGGTTAAAATAAAAGTTGAAAGACTATTCTGGCTAAAAAGAAAGTTGAGGAAGCAGAATGCTTGAAGGTTGATGCAGCAAATAAAAAAGTTTTCTGCAAGTCTACCGTTGATGAGAATTTAGCTGGAAATAATGACTTTGAACTTGAATATGACTGTCTGATTGTAGCTGTCGGTGCAGAAGTTAATACTTTTAATACTCCTGGGGTATTGGAGTATTGCCACTTTTTGAAGGTAGAATTCTCTCATTCACCAGGGTTAAGCAATATTTTAGTTGGCTAACAGCTTATTGGGAATAATATTACATGATTCTGTTTCTTGAAGAGTCTCTCTTCAAATGCTGAGCTATGTGATCGTTAAAAAAACTCACATACTCATGCAGGAAGTAGAAGATGCTCCTAAAAGGATCCGGAGGACTGTAATTGATTGCTTTGAGAAAGCCGTTCTTCCAGGGTTGACAGATGAAGAAAGAAAAACCAATCTCCATTTTGTTATAGTTGGTGGGGGTCCAACTGGAGTGGAATTTGCTGCAGAGCTACATGACTTTGTCTTCGAGGACCTGGTCAATATATACCCCCGAGTTAAAGATTTAGTAAAAATATCAGTGATCCAATCTGGAGATCATATTCTTAACACGTAAGATATACCTTCTCCAGTTGGTTTATTTCCTGAATTCCTCTGAACATGCTGTAGGGGTGGAATCTCTTACAAAGACTTATACTTCAAAAACTTTGCAATTTCTATTTAGTTGTAAACAAGATTTATAATTCACGAGAAACAGATACGACACAAGACAAGAGTTCTGTTTTAATGAAATGATTTTCTGGGTTTGTTGATTCTGAATTAGAAACTCTTTCTATTTCTTTACAATTCCTTTCTGAGTTCAGTTGCCAAGACTTTGGAACTCACTAAACTTGATATGATATTTCCCATTGGCCTCACCAACTTATATCTATCTAAGCCTTGTGTTAGATTAATGTTGTTCTTTGCTGCTTTCTCAACATCTTCCACGTCATCATGCACTTATCTTGTGAATACATTAACTATTATCTTCGACCAAAGAGCAATCTTCTCTTTCATTTATGTTATTGATTGCAAGAAAATCATTGTGTAATTTCCACCTTGGATGCTAAATGTTGAGACAAGTATAAATTGTCATTCTCACATGCTTAGAGAGTATAACTGAAATATTTCACAACCTACATGGCAAACTTTTTACTGCCTAAATTGTCTGATACCTCATCAGATAGGCATTAGGCTAGATGCTTTGTACTGATACTTAATGGGTGTCCTAAATAATTAGTATGTTGCATGTTTGCAGGTGAATTTGACTGGCTGGTTTCCTTACAACATCTTTTTTCATTCCATCATTTATTTCTGACGTACTTGTAGTTTTAGTGATGTAAAGTACAAAAGTTCCAATTAACAAAATACAGGAGCAACATGTGTAAAAGAAACTTTGTATGGGCCGGCAAATGGTTTTTGGGAGTAGGAAGTCATATTCCCACTGATTTAGGAATCTCTCCAAATTCAAAGACTATTATCTTTCAGATGGTTTTGTAGATAGATAATCCTGTTTGTTGTTATGCTTTCCGTGTTTCAAGTTCTGAAACTTAAAAGCCTTAACTACTTGTTGAGAGATGATGATAACAATTAGAATGCTCTGGTTTTGTAGATAGATAATCCTGTTTGTTGTAATGAATGTCTTTCCGTGTTTCGAGCTCTGAGACTTAAAAGCCTTAATTACTTGTTGAGAGATGATGATAACAATTAGAATGCTCTCGTTATGTATATGCTGTCCACCACTAGTTGAAATCTGATAGCTTGACTTTAGAAGGGTAACCATCTCTTACTTGTATTTATGTAGGTTTGATGAAAGAATTAGCACATTTGCTGAACAGAAGTTCACTCGAGATGGCATTGATGTTTTAACTGGACGTCGGGTTGTCAATGTTTCTGATAGGATGATAAACATGAAAATGAAAGCTACTGGAGATGATGTTTCCATGCCTCATGGGTATGGTTGTGTGGTCAACTGGAGTAGGCAGTCGTGCAGTTGTGAGGGACTTTATGGAACAAATTGGTCAGGTAAGCTGTCACTCCTTTCGTGTGTTTTGGTGTTAGTTCTATTCTAGTATCAAGCTACATGATAATGGAGTTTTAATTCTGTGATTCTACAGATTATGTAATGTGAGTTTTCTGAAATCTGATCTGTTCATATGTTCATTTAATTGCAACATTAGCTTTTATGCAGGGAAGTAGACGTGTTCTAGCTACTGATGAATGGCTGCGAGTAAAGGGATGCGAATCTGTGTATGCTCTTGGTGATTGTGCCACCGTGGATCAAAAAAAAATCAGGGTATATATTCCTTTATTGGCTTAATCTACTGAATGTTTGACTAACTTAGAAAAGCAAAGTAATTAATTCTAATTCCCAACAAGCAAAAAATTTAAGCTCTTCTTGGCATGTCAGGTATTTGAATGAGGTCATTCATGTTTTGGGGTGAAATTTTTAACTTAATTGAGAAATCCTCTTATGGAGTACAATTTACAGAACATCTGAGATGACAAATACAATAATCTGACCGCAAAAAGGATGTTAACATGCAGTCTAGGGGTGTTTCCAGCAGTGAGGACCAGGGATGAGGTCTAAATATGTTTTCGAGTACAGGTTTAATATCTTAACTATAAATGATAGGTGGGGATTTTAGGATATGTGCAAAAGGAAAAAAAAAAAATTAAGAGAGTTTTACTATTTTGTCAAGATATATGCTGTCAATGGTAGGATTATTTAGGGGAAAAAGAAATCCTACAAGGGCTTGCCTGTTAATGTTTTCTTGTACAAGACCCTAGTGGCATTATTTTTCTTCAGATTCATTGATGTTTTGTTGTTAACAAAATGGCTAAGTTCACGTTACCCTCTTCCCTTGTTCATTTCTCCTGTTATTGATCAGGAAGATATCTCAGAAATATTTAAAGCAGCAGACAAGGATGGAAATGGGAAACTCACAAGGGAAGAGTTTCGAGATGTGATTGAGGACATTGTTATTCGATACCCCCAAGTGGAACTTTATCTAAAGAGCAAACACCTGTTTGATGTGACAGACTTATTCAAGGACTCTGAGGGTAATGACAGAGAAGAGATAGATATTGAAGAGTTTAAACTAGCCCTTTCTCATGTTGATACACAGATGAAGAGCCTTCCTGCCACTGCCCAGGTACTAGTTCTCATTTCCTCTGTGTTTCTTTATCCTGGTTTCTACATTGTTTCTTATGTAATTCATATTTTGTCATGCTAGGTAGCTGCTCAACAAGGTACATATCTTGCTAGGTGCTTTAACCTTTGGGAGAAGTGTAAAAGTAATCCAGAAGGCCCTCGCCGCTTTAGAAGTGGTGGACGTCATGAATTTCGCCCTTTCTGGTAAGCCTTGCTCACGCAAATCTTATAACATGTTTCTTTCTTTCACATTATATCAGTTAATCTCTATGTCATCATAAAGCGTACACTCTGTATATCAGAAAAAAGAACAACTTGAAACAGGAAAAACTTTATTCTATTTGGATGTATTGAACTTATTGTTCACATGTGAGTTAGTCATATGTTGCTGCCTATCTGATTGTTGGACCAAATAGATAAAGTCTTGACTCATGATTGGAGAATTTTTCTTTTTATAACCTCCACCATACTCTTCCTGCCTCCCGAAAAATTAAAAAAACAAAAAGAAAGAAAGAATGAAAGAAAAACAGAAGCTCAACAATGGGAAAATGGAAAGAAAAGCAAAGGTGGTTGTTCTAGTTTGACACTGTGAGCTGTTAATCATGTAATATACGTCATTGACAGATGTATGTGATATCTAACAAACATCGAGGGTAGCAAACAAATCTGTACCTCATGAAGAAGAACAAAGGGAGAAAGGAATGTGGATCAATATTGTTGTTAGTCCCGTTAAACTTCTGTTTTGTCGGTTTATCTAAGAACCAATAGTTTTTCATAAACTATCAAACAACCACAAACAGAAGTAGGCACTATTAGACAATGACCAATAATCATATGAAAATGTTTTTGCAACATGTAAACAAAGAAGAATTTGATGGTAAGTGTATAGTAATGATACGATTAAATGAAAGTTCTGTTAGTTACTGCAATTTGACACATATAGGCTATCTAATGAGAATGATCTTGCTAAATGAACTCTAGTAGCTTTCTCATTATTGATAAAGACACATAGCTGTTCTATCATTTTTTCCAACCAAAATCACTTGCATCGGTACTTCAATTTTTGCTTGTTCATCCAAGAAAGACTTGACATAAGGGCTATATTTTGCCTTAATAGTGTAAATAATGCCAACTCAGTTTAAAGGACTTAGAGATAACTTGTTTTAAAGGAATTAGAGCCGTCAATGTTCGGCATCTCGACTTAAATGAATTTCGCATTGTACACTAGTGCCATTATAAATACAAACATCTATTTGGTCATTTAAAGGACTCAGAGATAATGGAAATTTTCTTAAGAGTTGCATTTGTACGCTAGTGCAATTATAAATACAACCAAGTTAGTCATTCCTCTATTTCTTCTTAGGGCTGTGACTCGTTCCAGTTTCCACTTCATATGGTTGCACACTCCAAAGGACACAATCTATGATGTTGAAAAATTTAGCTCAGCTTTTTTATTATCCTTCCTCAAACGTGTCTCAACCTGCTTAGGTTACTCAACTTTGGTAAAACTGAAGAAGTGAAAAATTGATTATTCCAGTATAGTTCTATTGCAGTCTGATTTTGCCCCCGCATCTTTGTGTTTCTACACTTCTAATTGTTTCTGAAGAAAGTATACTAATTAAAGAATCTCAGGTAAGAGGAAACTTGTATATCAGATGATATGGTTACAAGAATTCTTCATAACATCATTCTACTACTGTAACCGCTACAATAAACTTTCAGATACTACAAATACTTGAGACTTGAGACTTGAGGCTATTCTCTAAGGTATAAATTTTACAAGTTCACTTAGCATTTGCAAATATTGACATGTAAGTTGAACACCAGGTATAGGCATCTTGGGCAATTTGCTCCTTTGGGTGGGGAGCAAGCGGCAGCCGAACTTCCTGGAGATTGGGTTTCCATGGGTCGTAGCACACAGTGGCTCTGGTACTCTGTTTATGCAAGGTAAAGACTATTAGTTTTTTGGATAAGCACGATAACTTGCACTTGGATTCTTATCTTTGCAAGGTCATTAAGCTCATCTAATTCAGATACCTATGTTGCATTCAGCAAGCAAGTTAGCTGGCGCACTAGGATCTTGGTGATCGGTGACTGGTCGAGGCGATTTATTTTTGGGAGAGATTCAAGTCGAATTTGATGCAGACATTTGAGTTTTAAGGCCATTTCTTGAGTGACGGCCATTTCTTGAGTGACGGCCATTTCTTGAGTGACAGCCATTTCTATGCTGTCTTCCTCTATAATCACAGTTGCACTTCTAGTGTACATCCTCACCGTCTCTCCCTTGCCCGCTTTTCCCTTCCCAGATAATCAACTGAGCAGTAAACATATTTCGAGTTTTATAGTGTAATTAGTTATAATCATGCAACTTAGTTGCATTTGGTTGGTACAAATATATGCCTAGAGGCAGCTTTAGGTCAATGCCTGTTAAATTTGATTGCAAAGGGTAGCATGAAGAAATTTGGGCCCCATGGTGCTGATGTTTTTCATGGTTAAAAAGTGTCAAATTTTAGGGCATGCAATTGTCTCCTATTGCTGTGTCAGAAAATGATTACCAAAACCCAATGAAGCGAGGGAACATTTTAAATTCTTCTGTCTCTTATACACATCTAGATGCTGTATAAGATACTTTATTCCAAAGCTGCTCTAAAACTACTATCCATTCTGTCTCCTACAAGAGGGGTATGCAAAGACTTTTGAAGAGAAAGTAAAGGAGAAAAATTTTATATCCTATGCATCACTCGTACTATCTCATTTGTTACCCTACATCTCCTCGTTAAAAAAAAAAAACACAAGTTAATTCGTAAAAGCTATCCCGAAAAATGCTAGCCTAACTTTCATCTTGGAGTAATTCACCTTTCATGTGATATCATTATTTATTTTGCAGCAGTTAATAATTATTGGAGTGTTTAGATATCCTAAAATGAAGCACAAAATAATGTCGATAAGTCAAAGAATATTGGCATACTGCGCGACTAAACATGAATATGTATGTACATATTTTGACACGAATATGTAAATTCATATAACTATAATCCCGTGTTATTTTTAAAATACTCTTATGAAATATTGAATATACTCTTCTTAAATATTTAACTACTATTAATTGCTTTTCCATTACTTATACTTATATCCTACTACTATTTTAATTTTCATTTTTTTATAATATAAATTCAAGAAACGAAACACTTTATATCTTAAAAACGTATATAGACTTTATACATAATATTATTATTTTTAAGATAGACGTGCGCACAACATACGTACATACGTAATGTGTCACAATTACTATTATATTTCTGAGCAGCATATTTAGGTATCATAAAAAAAAAGAAAGAAAAGAAAAGAAAAATACTAGGAGTAAAACATGGTAGTAGTAGTGAACGAGTCATGGAGCGAAGAAATAGAAACATTTGTGGTAAGAAAACCTAAGCACCGAGAAAACTAGTAGAGCGTGCAAAGTAACCGTAACTGTGAGATTTGGGCACGTGGCCGACATTCTTGGCCTTTTGACTACTTACCATTTCTTTACAGTTACTCCAACTATATACACAATATGATTATTAATAGGAGATTCCAATAAAAAGGAAAGCTAATAATAATGGAAATTCTTCAATAAAAATGTTTGACTTACCATTCTGAAAAGTGAAAACTTCTCAAAGAGATTCTCTATTTAACAAATTAACCCTTTAGAAGAAATCAAGGGAAGAAGATTTTAGTGTTAGAAAAAAGAAAAGAAAATGAGCGGGTACAGATTTTACCAGAGAACCAAAGGGGTGTTTCATGACCATCCTCACATCACTAAACTTCTTGTTGTTCTCTCAGTCAGGTATAAAAATATATACCAATCATAATGCATATAAAACATATATATATTTTTTGTTGGGATTGTTTGTTTGCTATTTTTTTTTTACTTATCTATCAATCTGGCAGCCAGGCTACTTGTTGCTCAAGTTTCTTCTTTTTTTTTTTGGGGGGGGTTAATTTTGTCTCAATATTGATGCTTAAATGGTATCTTAATTTGTTATGGAGTTAAGAGTTTATTTAATGTGTGTATTTGTTTTGTTTGTCTATCTCAGTATTCAGATTTGTCTTGAAAGAAATTTAGATCACAGAATTATTTATACCATTTTGCGTTATTTGTTCTACTGGCCTTTTGGTTGATTAAATGGTGTGATTTTTCAGTTTTTTCAACCTTTCGATAAATAATCTTGGCGGGATTTCAAGTTCTTGTTTCTTCCTATTGAAATTATGGGCTTAAAATTGGAAATTTTCATATAGGTTTTTTTTTTTTTATACAATGTGAAAATCAGTTAAGATTCCAGTCACAACTGATTTATTCTGTTCTTGACAAAGCCAAGATCTCTTTAAATAAAGAACAAAAACTAGATTTTGCACGAATTAATACGTGTTACATAGCGACTTAGGTAACTATAAATGTGATACCAGACACTTGCTTTTGTCTCTGCAGTGGTGGGGGATGTGTATAAGAGACAGTCTGATGCCAATACCATTCCAGACTGGCTATGCTGATGCAGCTCATGCTACCTGATATTAAGAAGAAGAAAGTGGTGGTACTAGGAACTGGTTGGGCCGGAACAAGCTTTCTTAAAAGTTTGAAAGATCCAGGCTATGAAGTTCATGTTGTTTCGCCACGAAACTATTTTGCCTTTACTCCTCTGTTACTTAGTGTTACTAATGGCACGGTTAAGAGCACGCAGCATTGTGGAGCCAATCCGCAGTATTGTTAGGAAGGTAAAGATGTTTTTGTTCTAATTTCAGGATGTCTGAATACATTCATGATTGTCAGTTTAGCTTGGCATTGTATTGATTGTATATTCTAGGAAGTGAAATAGCAGAATTTATTTTTTTTGATGTCATTCTGTTCTTCTTTAGGAAAAGTGATATCCACATTTCGTATTGGATGCTAGTTGGTTCCCAAATTGTTGGAAATGAATGTGGAATTAGAACATGATTCACCATTATAGATAACAAAGTGTATTACACTAAAACTAGTTGATTTGATTTGAAAACTTTGTAATGCTGTTTCTTATGCCTTTACTATTTGTTACAATCTCTCAGAGGATAAATTCCATTTGATTAGATCTATATAATATAAGATGATTATAAGAGATTAGTAGAAGTAACTATGTTGATATTGCTGTTAGACGACAGGGATCTCCCCATCAAAATTTTCTGAAACCTACACATTCTTTTCTTTCTCAGAAAAAATTTGATGTTCACTTCAAGGAAGCTGAATGTCACAAGATTGATACACAAAACAAGAAGGTATACTGCCAATCAACTCAGGACAACAACTTGGGTGGTTCAGAAGAATTTACAGTTGATTATGATTACCTGGTTATAGCAATGGGTGCGCGTGCAAATACATTTAACACTCCTGGTGTTGTGGAGCATGCTCATTTTTTGAAGGTATCTTAGCTAGCTACTTGCCAGTTATCTATACTGCCTATTGTGGAAAACAGAATCAGTTTTAAGGATCTTTCTTCTATGTTTTTTAATCTAAGAAAAAATAATGATATTCTTCCAGGAAGTAGAGGATGCTCACTCAAAGGATCCGTAGGACTGTCATAGACTGTTTCGAGAGGGCTAGCCTTCCAACTATAAGTGAAGAAGAGAAAAAGAGGATCCTGCATTTTGTAGTCGTTGGAGGTGGCCCAACTGGGGTGGAGTTTGCTGCAGAGCTTCATGACTTCGTGAACGAGGATTTAGCCAAGCTATATCCTTCTCTTAAGCAACATGTTCAGATAACTCTTCTTGAAGCTGGGGATCATATACTGAACATGTAAGCAATATTGTTGGCCTCCTAAAACTAATGTGCCAATCAGTTGTTTCACAGTCATTATGTTATCATATACGAGATAATGATGCATGTCTGAGGTTCTCGTGTTGGAAGTCAAGCAAAATGACAGCAGTTGTCTAGCTCCTGCATCAGCATGCTCTGTAACACCATTGATACTTATTTAAGTTATGTCTAGCTCTTGCGTCTGCATTCTCTATGACACCGTTGATACTGATTTGTCATGTTCAACATCAATGAGTTAATGTAATCTGCAGTTTTAGCAAGTTAATTGTACTTGTTAAATTTAAGATGAACATAACCCATATATGGAATAGTATACCGTCAATATAACTTACTAAAGTAAGAATAGATCAGCAAACAAACTATGGATCTTACCATGTCAGTTCACAAGTTTACATGTTCCAGTACGTCTTTTTCATCAATTCTCTTAATTACCTTTTTCTTTTTTCATTCCACAGTTCTGCACTGTTTTCACATTCTTTTGTTTTCGCCCTTTACAGGTTTGACAAACGTATTACTGAATTTGCTGAAGAAAAATTCTCCAGAGATGGAATTCATGTGAAAACTGGATCAATGGTTGTAAAGGTAACTGATAAGGAGATATCCACTAAAGAGAGGAGCTCAGGCC
Source organism: Cinchona pubescens (assembly GCA_025175665.1). Lineage (NCBI taxonomy): Eukaryota > Viridiplantae > Streptophyta > Magnoliopsida > Gentianales > Rubiaceae > Cinchona > Cinchona pubescens. Next base: position 205,202 of record JANKKI010000350.1, on the reverse strand, counting down.
AAACTGTAGCTATACCTTTTGGAATGGTTGTCTGGTCCACTGGTATTGGAACTCGACCAGTTATCATGGATTTTATGAAGCAGATTGGTCAGGTATTTAATTCTTCTCATTTTTTCATTCCTTACCTATTAGCGCGATTTGACCTTCTGATTTGACACTTGAACTTCATTGGTAGAAACTTTTCCAACAAATAGTTTATTATTCATCAGTTTTCAAATATACATTGCTAATCACAAACTTTTACCTTGTGGATGACAGACCAATAGACGTGTTCTAGCTACTGATGAATGGCTGCGTGTGGAAGGTTGTGATAGGATATATGCCTTAGGTGACTGTGCCACAATCAATCAACGTAGTTAATGGTATGCAACATCTCTCTTTAACTTTGTTAGCAAGGGCAATAACAAACAACCTCATTGATTTTAAGCTGTCAAAATTCTTTTGCTGCGAGACCCCTATACTCCTGGAACATCCTCTTTGAGTTTAAGCGTAGGATAAATCTTTTTACACCAATTCTGGCATGGGAATCCTCTATTCACGATTAGTTAGCAACTTTTTGAGACTGCTTTTTGTTTTTGAGGATCATCAATAGCCTATGTCATCATAATATTGTATAGGCAAGGTATCTTTCCATAGTAGCATCATCAAGACTTCCAGGAAATCTCAAGTGAAATCGCAAGAATCAGCATTAGGCATCTCAGAAATGGTTAATGTGGTAATGGCACGGGAAAGGTATCTAGCACAACTCTCCGCTAATGTTAATTCTAATTCAGAAACCTTGAACTATACCTAGCTACGCACAAGAAGGATGATATTTTTCTCTACTGCGTTGTTATTTACTTTAGCATGTTTATTCATTCAAGGACTACTGTTAATCCACTAATTGTTTTTCTAGCATGCATTCTCCTTTTATCTACTACTTTCTGTTCCTGTGAAGTTACCACTGAAACTTCAGTTTTGTTCTTTTATCAGGAAGATATTGCAGCAATATTTAGTAAAGCAGATAAGAATGATTCTGGTACTCTGAAGGTAGATGATTTTAAAGAAGTCATCAATGACATCTCTGAAAGGTATCCCCAAGTGCAGATTCATCTGAAGAAAAAGCAATTAAAGAATTTTTTTCAACTACTGAAGCATAATCAGACGATGATGATGAACTAAACATCGAAAAATTCAAATCAGCACTTTCTGAAGTGGATTCACAGATGAAAAATCTTCCTGCAACAGCACAGGTAAATGTAGTACTTATATTTTCTCGTTAATGTGGCCGATCACCTCACCTCAGCCTCCTTTTTTTTAACCATAAACATTGTTTCAGGTGGCATCCCAACAAGGTGCTTATCTTGCTGACTGTTTCAACCGCATGGATATATGTGAAAAGTATCCTGAAGGACCAATACGGTTCAGAGGAACAGGAAGGCATCGATTTCATCCATTTAGGTGAGTGTTGATTTTCATATGGAACTTCAAGGGGATACCTTTTTCTTTGCAGAAACACTAGTAGATTACATATATAACAGCCACTCTTAAAAATAGGGGATAATTTCAGAAACCTCTGGCGAGGTTTAAATTAATTTCACTTAATATCCTTAAATTTTAAAAAATATTATTTACTTTTCTTAGTTTAAACTTTTTGTAATATTTTTTAGCTCATTCTTCTAAAAAATTAATTTAAGTGGAGAGAGACTATTTCCTCCCAATTTTACCCCTAGTTCAAAACTTTTGTTGTTAAAATGGTTGGAAGAAAAGAAAAAAAGATATAAAATAATTATTAACAAATAACAATAGGTTGTAACTTTTCATATCCTTCACCAATTAATGCCAAAAAAATATATTTTAATTATTTTTAATTTTACAAGTTAATGATTTCCAAAATAAAATACCAATAATATTTTTTTTATTTTTTTATATTATGATATTACATTTCTAAATTTATATTCAAAACGATACATTTCGTGTCAAATTAATCTTTATATGCATTGGATTGTAAATAAGCCTGTCTCTTATACACATCTATTACATAAATTTTATGTAATTTGTTAAGAGTTTGTGATTTTTCAAACAAATTTGATTCATATTTGTTCTTTATAATATATGATAGATGTGTATAAGAGACAAATTTGCTATGTGTATAAGAGACACTATTACATTATATATACCATTTTTTTTGTAAGGCTTTATTTTTTTGAAAAAACATATTTCAATTTCGAGTTTTGATTTACATACAAAATAGTACTAGTTATATTTATTTATTAAATCATATGATGTGTTTTACGTATTCAAAACTTTTATTCAAAATCGATGCCCAAAAATACATTAATATGCATATATTTTCATAATTTTATTCAAAAAGTTTATCGAACAAATATTTTTTCGATATGAGCTTGTTATTTACGAAAAAAATACTTATAATGTGTTTTTACATGGTGAATCTGAGATGTATATTAAAATATATAGAAGTAATCAAATTAATGCATGCACATATTTTTTTAAAAAAATAAATTGATAAAAAATTATTAAAAGCTAAAAGGGTGTCAAGTGAAAATTGTCATAAAACTCAGGGGTGATTTTTGAAACTACCCTTTCTTAATATGGCTAATGTATATGGGGATATAAATGTCATTTCATGCATTTAGTACCATAAAGGGACCAATTGGCAAACCGAGAGGGGAGGTAAGTGATATTTTTATAAGTTCAGGGGTGCTAAGTGATATTAGTATAAATTTCAGGGGAGGTTTATGAACCTACCCTTAAAATACACATTAGAATAAATTTCAGGGAGATTTAATGTTTTACTGAAATAAAATATCGGATCATATTTGCCTACAATCAAATACTGCCGTTCTTGAAATTCAAGCAGTAAGGTGAGATATGAATATACTATCAGTTTTAGCTCTGAGAGGAAGTTATCATAGTCGCATATCTTTGTCTCTCCTTCTCTTGCCAACATCTCAGCCGAGAAATCAATAATTGGCTCTTCCGTTCTCTGAATTGAAGTGCAGAACAGTCGAGAAACTAACTTTCTTGCAAGTAAAATGTGCATTGGATTTTCTTGTTTCTTTCTCTTTCATTTGCAAGACAGTTAATTACTACCATTAATCTAACATGGAAAATTCCGAGGTAGACTGTGTCTATTGTATGTGTTGTACTATCATCTATCATGCATCAAAACAAGGCTCGTATTTATATAATTTCAATGTATATTGTTCTAGCTATTTGTGCATATTAAATCAGACCAGAGCAAGAAACTTTCCCCAAGTCCCTGTAGCTTGGTTATTTTGCTTAACATGTGAAGTGGCTTTCCTGATTAAAGGTACAAACATTTGGGACAATTTGCACCATTGGGTGGAGAACAAACTGCAGCTCAACTCCCTGGAGATTGGGTTTCAAAGAGGTCATAGCACTCAGTGGCTCTGGTATTCAGTTTACGCTAGGTAATACTTGTGTCAAGAGACAGTGCATATTCGGATGACTTGTGCAATTTATTCTCCTCAAATGTACTTTGTTCAACTATGTGTTTCTGTTCTAATATGTTGCTTTGTTTCACAACAGCAAGCTAGTAAGTTGGCGCACAAGGATGCTAGTCATATCCGATTGGGGAAGGCGTTTCATCTTTAAATGGGACTCGAGTCGGATTTGAGCAAACAAAATATCTACACTTTCCAACTTTTTCTGCTAATGCCATCAGATACAACTGAGAAAATTTTGTTTCATTTCTTCAGATGCTCGCATTTTGCTTCCGTGGCTTTAGTAACTTGATGTTTTGATTTCTCTCTAAAATTTTTACTAGGATTTGGCTCATTAGTTGCGTTGCTTTCTTTTCACAACTATCTACACTATTGTAGTTTGATGTAGAGGTATTTTCTGAGAAAAAAAGAAAACCAATTTCCCTTCTAAATGCAAGGGCACAACCACTTTCCAATTATCAAATTATAGAAACTCTTTCTCCACGATGTAATATTGGAAAAAGAAGAGAGATGATGAAGTTAATTCGAATTGCGTTCAGAATCAATGGGAAAACCTTAAAGATTGACATAAACCTTAAAGATTGATATAAACATATGGCAACACAAAATATACATATCACATTTCTGAACATGTCCACCGTAATCCTGCGTCCAAACTCTACAAAGACAATGCATGTATATACTCTGTGCTTCCTACCTACCTCAAAGTACAATTCACCAAATTGCCACTGGAGACAGGCTACTGTACAAAAATGATTACATCTTCAAGATCAATCTACATGTGCCCGCATATGTAATAGCTTAGCAGAAATACACAGTTGTATCAAAGATATTGATGCTACCAGAACGACAATGATCTTCAGTGAAAAGAAAAATACATTTGCTCAATTACTTCTATCATTTTAGGATGACAATGTATAGATCTTACTTCAATACCTCACGCACAGCATAGCTAAGGTTGATAAGCCTTCTCCAAGGGCTATGGAATTCATTACAATCTTCAAATTTGTCAAATATTTTATCAGTTCACCAAACATTTACTGAACAGGCAGAGGCACCAGTTCTGGGGTCCTGTTAGCCCAAAGCTTCCAACCTATCATCACAAGAACAAAGTGCAACTAATACTGTTATATACTAATTACCTTAGAGTAGGGATAATAAGCATACAAAATTCAAGTCATTTCACTTGTTACTCCAGTGCTTATGAACATCAAAGCATGTAGGCTATACTTTTGGTTTTGCAAACAAGAAGTAATCTTAAAACTTCAGAAAATAATTGGTTTTTCACAACATACCCATATAAAGTGCACTTTGACACGAGCACCAACCGAAATGCTGGGTTGAGCAAAAGGATTTCTCTGAGATTGCAGAGCAAATGCAAATCAAACATCAACTCTTTTAAGGAGTCATCTATTTTTCCTTTTAAAATCCCCTGGACCAACAAGATCTGAAAGACATGCATCCATCTCGATCGAAAATTTTGTAGCCAACTTCAACTTCCCCATCTTTTTTAAGTTGCTGATTAATGATCGGAAAACATAAATTGATGGGCGAATTCTTCGGTGCTTCATCTCATCAAAAAGTCTCATTGCTTCCTCAATGTTCCCTGACCTTCCAAAGCTGTCAATTAATGGTGTGTATGTTTGCAAATCAGGTTCAACTCCCCTCTCCCCCATTTCTTTAAAAAAAGCCAAGCATAAATCAAGCCTACCGACTTTGCGTAAGCTGTTAATTATTGTATTATAAGAAATCGTATCTGGAACAATATTGGCTTCTTCCATTGAAGCAAATAGATGAATCATCTCATCTGCCCGACCACACCGACCCAATAATGCTAACACAGTATTATACGTAACTAAATCTGGTTTACATTTAAGAGTCTTCATTTCATCAAATATCAGCAGAGCCTTATCAACCTGTCTATACTCACCAAAAGCAAATATAATCCTGTTCATAGTGGTTGCACTTCTTGGAAAGGTCAATTGTGAAACTTCTCTGACAAATCTCAACAAGATAACATCATCATTTTTCTTCATAAAAGTCTTGGCAAGGATCAGATATGAAGTTGCACTAACAGAATCACAGGAGACTAATAAATCCTTGAAAAATTGTGTTAGAATATCAATATCATCTTCTTCAGCTGCTGCTTTCAAAATGCTATTATATGAATGAGGTCCAAGAGAGATTTGTTTATCACGTAAAGACTGCATTAACCTAGTAGCAGTTGCTTGAAGGTCTCCAGCACTGCACAGATTATCAATGTGGTTGGTACATAATTTCTCACAAGGAATTGCAGATTTCTCCACGTCAGAAAGGTTTTGATTTAAAATTTTGTCATGCACATCATGAGAAGGAGATGCTTGTGTTACTATTGATTGACGATTGGCAACAGAATAACTCAGGATTTGAAAGAACGGCCACATCCAGAAGGCTCCTATTGGGATGGATTTAACACAATTCTGTATTAGAAAGTCAGCAATTAATTAAAAACCAAACGAAGAGATGATAGAGATCTGTATTTCTCTTTAGAAAAACTGTACTTTAATGTCTGAAGAAAAGTCTGTATTTGAAAGCAATATGATTAAATTCATTAACCGACATATCAAAAGACCAATAGAGGCAAATTACAGAGTTCAGTACCGGTTGATTTTATCCCCAAGTGGGAAATAAAAAATATAGTCAGCGTTAATCTTCCATTAGGTTAAGAAAATGCAAATCAGAACCAAAAAAAGCTGGGATGGTGGGGTGGACCAATATTCTCAAGAGTATTAGGGCATATTCCAGTAGTTGGAAAATAGACTTGAACAAAGGTAGAACAACTTAATCAAAAAACTGATCTTGTGTCAGCATGCCAAAATTTATTAAGATGTCAGAAACTGTCAGTTTCAGTCGAATGACTACCACTTCCTCACAAACCTTTTCTTTTTTTTTTTTTTGAATTGCAAGCACTAATTTTAACATGCCCGACTAAACCACCACCCTCCCGAACCCTTCAGGAGACTCTTGAATTGCATCTTGCTGCATAGGTCCAAAAAATATTCTTGAGATATCAAGTCCACTAAAACAACATCCCTTTCCTTCTCCACTTCAAAGGAAAAACAATAATTCAAAATTTTCTTAATCTCACTAATCTATTTAAAAGACAAATCAGCATTTCCCTTCAACGACCGACATTCCCAAAACGGCAAAAATCCAACCTTTTCTACTTCTACAATTATAACAAAATTTTATCCCAAGCACTTAATCACTTTAAGAATCCTCATCTTTAATCCAAAATTAGCAAAATGCCATTCTGATTGACTTTTATTTTTGGATTTTACACTAGTTTCTGTTTCTGCTGCTAATATATTTCTTGAAAATGAAGATATATATCCGTAGCAGATAATAAATATCCAAGAAAAGAAATTTAAAAAATAAAAGAACTGCATAAATATGAATAAAGTAAAAGATGGAAAATTGAAGACTTACAACAAAAGGGAAGTTTCTGAATCCAAAAGGACTGTGCAAACCGGAACAATAATAATAATAGCGTAAAAATCTTGAAACCCTCACCTGGGTTCTGCATTTAGATACCGCAGCTGCAAACATTTTTTGAATTTTCGGGGTTTAATTAATTCAAAATAATTTCTGTTAGGGTTTAGGGTTTATGGTGAGAAACAAAGCCAATTTTTAATGGTAAATTGCAATTTGAACCTTTTGACTTATCATCTATTTTTCGACTTATACCCTAAATAATCAATTCTAGCACTGTATGCACATATCTCTTATATAAATTTATAGCTGTGTTTTGAATCATGTAAAATGCAAAAAATCTCGTGGTTAGACAAATATGTATTTTATTTCTTATAGTTATCAAATGTGTGCTTGACCTTTATTTTTTATTTTTATTTTTTTTTGTGCAAAATAAATAAAAATTGTCAAAACTAACAATCGTGCGGAATATCATATATGCCCTTAACCAATTAAAGTGTTTTACAGAGTTTTGGGATCAAATTAGAAATGTCTCTCACGAAGTTTTAGGGTTCAAATTAAAATCTAAATGGGGTCAAATTAGAATACAAAAAGGGTTAACAAGCAAATATGACCTTGAACTTTGTTCAATTTGCAACATACCCCTAAACTTTTAATTACAACAATGTACTACCCTAAACCATAAATGTTTCTCACATTACACAAATCATTTTAAAAAATAGAACACAATGACAAATTTGACCTAATCAAAGAATTACAATTTCTTAAACACCCATACCTCTCATCCGACAATTTCCTCAATAAAAAAAAATATATAAGAAAAAATTTCTATTCTTCTCAAATGAATTCCTCCACTCTTCCCTTTCCTCCTCCTATCTCCTCCGTTTGCTTTTCAAAACCCTTTTAGATGTGTCAAATCAAGTCCTGCAAATCCATAAGAGACTTAATAAAACTTTTCCTAAAAATCCCTTATTTGGTAAGAGAATGTTTAAAATGAAAATTCCTTTTAATTTCCACCATTTTTACCAACAAAAACCTTACTCCAATCAGTCTACGTTTTACTGTCAACAATTGAATTCATGTATCCCCAAATCATTTTTCAATTGCAAGGTTCTAATAAATTCCACACATTTATGGAGAAAATTAGCATGAGGACATCTTCAGAATATGTAATTCTCTTGAAATACAAAGTGATTGAATCAATAATAGAGAATAAATTAGGACCGAGACGACGTCAAGATTAGTTGCGGAGAGCTATATAGTGGAGAGAGAAAGACGACCATAGGGATATTGTAAGAGGTGAAGAAGGAAGTGTAGAAGCTTTGATTAGAGGAAAGGGAAACTGGAGAGAGCTGAGAGTCTGAAAAGGATTGGGGGGTAGAGGGAGGAGGCTGGGAGTGGGGAAAGATAGGCGGAGAGAAAAGAAGATAAGGTGCTGGTGCTGGGATGGTACAGAATGAGCGGTGAAAAGAGGAAAATAAAGGGGAAGGATGGGCAGGGAAGATAAGAGGAGAAGGTGGACATGATGGAGTGGTAGATGAGAAGCGGTAGAGAGAAGAGGAGGAAGGGGGAGGGGCGGGGGACAACGAAGGATGAAGGGATGGAGCAAGAAGGGGTAGTTCGACGAGGATGAGAAAGGGATTGGAAAGTGGAAGGGGAGGGCGGTGGATAGGAGGAGGGGAAAAGGGCTAAGGGTTAGGAGTTTGAGAAGAAGGGGATCACTTATGGGCAGGGGAAATTGGGAGAAAAGTGATGGGTATTTAGGAAATTATATCTTTCATTTGGCAAATTTGTCATTTTGTTTTATCTTTAAACTAATCTTGTATAATGTGAGAAAAATTAATAGTTTATGGCACTAAATTGCTATAATTAAAAGTTTAGGGGTATGTTGCAAATTTAACAAAGTTCAAGTGGTTGTTTGTAATTAACCTAAAAAAAATCCAACCTCATTTTCTCTTTCCCACTATAACCATAGCCACCCCTACCTAGCTACCCTAGTCCCTCCTCTACCCTCTATCATTTCCTTTGCCACCACCCCCACTATCCCAGGCTATCCCAGCTCCACTCTCTACCATCCCCACCATCCCAGCTCCACTCTTTACCATCCCCACCATCCTAGCTCCACTTCTCCACCATTCCCACCAACCTAGCTCCGCTCTTCCATCAACCCCACTACTTCAACTCCACTCTCCAACCGCCCTTCTACCCACTTCCACTCTCTAACCACTCCCGCTACCTCCTAATTCTGGATCAGCCAAGCCATATCTCGTTGCCACTCCTTATCCCCTGCCCACCCTTGAGTTGTCCCCCACTTCTTACCCAACCCAGATTTTTCCTATTCTCTTCTCTCTTACATTATACGAGTTAATTTATAAACCAACTCGTATCAAATTAGCATATTAACACATAAACATAATGAATCCAAATGAATTTTTATCACAAAACATTACTAATATTTCATATCTCAGACCACAAAATAACTAAATCCAACCAACACATTTAATTTTGACAAGGGAAAACTGATGGTGATTGTGCTTGATTGGTAAGTAGACAATGGTTGATTAGTGGTTGATGGGGGTAGCTGGTGGCTGGAGGGGTAGGATGCTAACGTGTCTGATAGAGTCCTAGGGGTGGAAAGGGGAGATTGATTGAGTCTTGATGGATAAGAGAGGAAGATCGAACTTAGAGAAAAGAGTGAGGAAGATCAGAGGTATGGTTGGTGGTTGGGGATGGAGGGTGAGGGTGAGGGTGAGGGTGAGGGTGAGGGTGGCGGGGCTGTTCTAATGGTTGTGTTGGCTGGGGTGAAAAAGTCTATTCATATATTTTTGGTGTTAATTTTTTTAATTAGTCATGAGACGCGGTAATGGCGCATGACTATCAAAATTAACCAAGTTTTGATAGTTTCCGTCTATTTTGCAAGAAAAATAAAAACACAAGAGGGTCAAATGCACATTTGATAACTATATGAGGATAAAGTATTTATTTGCCTAACTACAGGAAGTTATTTGCATTTTACCATAATCTTAATTTGATTCTTCTCCCTTTCATCCTTCTTTTGTAGGTCCCAATTTCTCTTTGAATTTCTCTTCCCAATTTCTCCATTTCTTATCAATCTTTCAATCTTCCAACCCTAATACTCAAACAAAAAGATCAGCCAAATCCAATTAAATAGGTGTAAATTGACCATCAAATCTCAGGCAAATTCAAGCAAATCAACTTTATCAAGTGAAAATTGGGGCAATAAATTTGTATATCTCTTATTTTTCTTTTTTCAATCTTTTTTATTTCTAATTTGTTCCTTTTGATTTTGAAACACTAGGTTAAGAAATCACATATATGCTCCTTTAGAACTTAGAAATAATGACCCCTTTTGACTAATCACATCATGAATTACATACCCCTTCTATTATATGAGGATCTGCTATTGAATCCATTGAATACATATGCTCATCTTGTTTCAGTCTATAATATCCAAATGGACCAGAATCTAAACCATCTGAATTGTAAATATTTAGACCATTTAATGTATATTGAAGCGTAGATATTTGGACCATTTAATATACTGTTATCTTTTCTTTTCTTTTTTAATTTGGAAAATTATAATTATCTGCAGATCCGTCATTTGATGGCTGACTTGCAAATATTATTATTATGGCTGAACTTTTTCTTCTTATTTAGATAGATTTTTTGTTCGAAGAGAAGGATTGATAATTGAGAGGAACATGAGAATAATATTTTTGGTGATTATAGAGGTTCTAGAGTTAGGGGTGTCCCAACTAAATCAGATTGGAAATATGCTAAAAATTTGTTGCCTTTTCTTCAAATTTTCTACGATTTTACTGTTAAAATGTCAAGCTCATTATATGTAATTGGAAATGAATATATGAAAGAAATTTATGGTATTGTGATGCTGCTTGATGAATTAATTGGAAGTGATGATATTGGTATGTCAAGATTGGCTGTTAATATGAAGAAAAAGTATGACAAATATTGGGCAATGTTCAAAAAGTTAACACTTCTATTTTAATTGCTGTTGTTCTTGATCCTCGATATAAATTAGGGTATGTCTTGTGAGCAATTGAAGATTAGTATGATCTTGAAAAGGTTGAAATTTAAAAAGACAAAGTGATACAGATTTTGAATGCTTTTTTGATTCATATTCTGCAACAAACTCACATCCGAAAGAAGTTATAACTATGCTTGAGGAATTGGGTAAGATGGTTGTTGAAAAAATTAGAACTAGAGGGGTAGAAAGTTTCATAAGGTACTCCAAGGAAGCAAATTCATTTAACAGCACTGAGAACAAAACAGAGCTAGATGTTTACTTGATGGAAATGAAGGTAGATTGTAATTGTCTAACATTTACTATATTGGACTAGGTGGAAAAAGAATTCTACTAGATTTCTTGTTTTTGTTTTAATTTCTAGAGATGTTTTAGCCATTCCAATTTCTGCAGAATTGGCTTTTAGTACGAGAGGCTGTATACTTGATTCCTTTCATAGCTCTTTAACTTCAAAGATGGTGGAGGCGTTAATCTGTGCACAGGATTGGCTTCGTAAGGGTCTTATCCCTATTGATTTTGAAGAGAGCTTAGCTGATTTAGAACAAATGGAATCAGGTAAAGTTTTCAATTTTTATTCTGCCTTTTTTTTTATATTATTGAATTAACTAACAAAGCAGTTGATTTTCTTTTTTTCTTTTGATTTTGTAGAAACTTCAAACTTGAATGAAGAACAACCTCTTCTGAATATTAAAGATTAAGGATCATGCAATTTGAAGCCTTTGGAAGTTGATTGTATCAGTGTAGTGACATTCTTTCAAAGTTGAATGTATTTGTTTAAGTGTTTATATTGATTGTATTAGTTTAGTGACATTTGTTTAATGTACTTGGGTAAATCTTTTTTATGGTTTACTTTTGGTCATAATACAATGTGAGATTTGTGTGGAGTAATGTCAAATTTGCAGGTTTTTCATGCCTGAAGGAGTTTTATTTGATTAGCTTTTGGGAAAACAGTTAAATGGATAACGGTTTATCTTAGGTGTGTGTATCTGCATGCTCCAATTCTCTCCCATCGGATACCGCTCTTCAGGTACCTGGTTGTGTGAGGGACAGGCAAGGGTTAGAAAATTGATGATTCGACAAGTGAGGGTTAGATCAGCAAAATCTTTTGAGAGTCGAGTACCCGCAGTGCCCACCCTTAGCTAGAATAGTGGGTAAACTGAGCCGGATTCGTATTCTAATGGTGATGGAAATGAAATTAAAGGGAAATCAATGACTGGACTCTGGTAGTTTTATCAAAAGGTTGTTTTTATTATTAGGGGGCATTTTGTCTAGAACATCAAATTTGCTCTGACTGGATATAACCTGCTCAGGCAATAACACCACCCAAAAAGAAATTGAGTGGTTGTTTGCATAAGTAAACATTTTGATTGATAAAATTGATGGTTGAATTAAAGAGTTCACAGATTGTGTTAATCATGAGGTTAATTTAGCTACAAGCAAAAGTATAACTCAAAAAAAGTGATTAAATAAGAGTAAAGTAAAGTTAATTTTTCTTCTGTTCTTTAAAAAATTGACTTGTCCAAAAAGTAAATTGGTCTCTAGTCCTTAATCCATCATGGGAGGACCTTTTTATCAAAATATATCTACATACTACTGTTTTGATAAGTTCAAGAATTAATATTTTTAGGGCTAAGTTTTAATTCAAAATTTGTTATAAAACAAAATGTACCATTAAAAAAAATAATAATGAACTAAAATAATAATAATAATAATAATAATAATAAAATGAGATTTCTCCAAAACTTGATAGAACATTAACTGATGTAAGAAATATTAGATAAGACTTAATCTATAACACAAGGTCTACAGATGGAAAAAAATCGAGTTTTTAAAAGTATTTTCCTCATTATAGATGTTGGGGTTGTGGCATAATAATTTAGTCATTCATTATTTTTAAATATTTATTCTACATAATTTGCAATCTAACTCCAAGCAATTATTCCAAATAATTATTCTACATTATTAATATTCCAAATGATTATTCCATTTGCAATCCAAACAGTATTTCACGATCTCAAAAAGTCCATTATAGGATAAAAATAATGCTCTAAAACAATATTCCAAATAATGACAAATAATGCCAACTTCAATTTAAGTTCAATTTGACAATGGACAATGTGAAACCCACAACCTTTGAGCCTCTTTATGTAATTAACTAAACTTGTGGGGACCTATTGTGAATTATGAAATATTACCGAACCAGGCAATTTCCTCCCTTGTTTATATCAATAGAAAAAATAAATGTGGCCTTTAGCTCTTCTCTTAAATCAACCAAGCACAAACTCCATTTCCGTCTTTATTTTTTGCTCTCTCATGCACAAGGCAAAAATAAAAACACCAATTATCCTTGCTCATCACACACGCATAGACAATTAGGAACTTGGTGGAAAAGGGAAAAGCAGATATTGTTGGTTGCGGGGGACTTCGCCGAGTGGAGTTAGAGATTCCGATGGTGAATTAAGCGTCGGTGATAGGAATTTGATTGAGATAAGTAGTCTATTTACTCTTTATGTTTTACAAATGAATTTACGAACTTATGATCTATTGAAAAAATATACTTTGATTACAACTACAACATGAGCATATACATAATTTAGTTTAAATGATGAATGTGATATAGTAGTGATACATATGATTTAAATAATGAATATGATATATGTAGTGATACATATGATTGCTTGTGATATGAATATGACGTGTGGAAGTGTGAAATACTTGAATATGCATATGTGTTATATGAATGTAAGCTCATGAATGCTAGTTAAGTATCAGTGAATCTAGTTCCACTATATATGAATGTCCGTTGACCATCCTAACGGTCAGTAGTTAAGAAAGTACGAACATCTGACTTACCGGCGGGACCAAAAGCCAGGACTAGATATCCAGGTAGTCGATAAGAGGCAAGTATGTCATGAACTTAGAATACGATGAATGTATGATTTTCTGAATGAATATGAATGCTTGAGAATGCTTTGCATGTACACATGATTGCATGCTTCGATAACTATTTTTGTAATGTATTCTATGTGTATAAGAATATGTTCATACCGGTAAATAATACTTGGATTACACATCTAGACTTTTATAAGTTTGATATTTTGTAGAGAGTTCTAAGGCATAAAACGGACTTAAAGGTAAGGTTTTATACTCACTTACGAGTCCGGGAGACAGATAAATGGTATCAGAGCTTAGGTTCTAATATGTGTAGTGTGTACTAGGATTTATCTTTAGGATGCTAGACTGTGGGATTTGTTTGCATTTATATCAAATTTGGGTACAGAATTTTTAATAAGTTAATTGTGAAATTTTTAAGAAATTCAATTTTTGAGGTAAAACTATATGACTTAACCTTAGAATTTCACGTAATTCTCTTATTTGGAAGTGATCAACCCAAATTTAGTATCACTGCAATTCTTTGGATTTGAGCAACTGGTATCCATAGTGGCTCTAGTTTGTAGAGTTGGAATGTTTGAATCAAATAGGCTATGAATTGTCGAGAAAGAAACTAACGTTATTTGAAATTAACAGATTGATGCATTTTAAGTAGCACTTGATGCATTATAGGTTTGTGATCAGAGTGCATGGTGGAAGTGTGTTGGTTTTGAGATCATATTAAGCAAGGTGAGGGAATTTTAGAGGCTTAAACTTTTACATGGAAGGAAGAAATTGAAACCCACAACCTTTGAGGCTCTTTATGTAATTACCTAAACTTGTAGGGACCTATTGTGCAATTATGGAGTATTAATCAAATCAGCCAATTTTCTCCCTTGTTTATATCGACAAAAAACATAAATATGACCTTCAACTCTTCTCTTAAATTAGCCAAGCACAAACTCCATCCCCATCTCTGTCATTTGATTTCCCATGCATAAGGCGAAAATTAAACAGGCCAATTATCCTTCCTCTCACACACTCATAAACAAATTAGGAACATTGTGAAAAAGGGAAAAGAAGAGATTGGTTGCGGGAATTTCATCGAGTGGAGTTAGAGATTCCGATAGTGAATTAAGCATCAGTGATAGTAATCCAATTGAGGTAAGTGGTCTATGTACTCTTTATGTTTTATAAATTAATTTATGAACTTATAATCTATTGCAGAAACCTACTTTGATTATAACTACGGCATGAGTATATGTATAATTTATACTTGGATTAAATGATGAATGTGGTATATATGGTGATGCATGTGATTACTTGTGATATGAATGTGACGTGTGGAAGTGTGAACGCTTGAGATATGCATATGTGTAATTGTGAATATAAACTCATGAATGCTAGTTAAGTATCGACGGAACTAATTGCACCATATAAGAACATTTTTTGACCATCCTAACAGTCGGTAGTTAAGAAAGTACAAATTTCTTGCCTACCTGGCGGGACCAAAAGCCAAGACTCAATATTCAAGTTGTTGATAGGAGGAGAGTATGTCATGAGTTTAGAATACGATGAATGTACGATTGTTCGAATGAATATGAATCCTTGAGAATGCTTTGCATATATGTATGATTGCATGCTTCGATAACTGTTTTTGTAATGTATTATGTGTGATGTTCCATCCCACATCGGAAGTGGGAGAGGATATTGTATTGAATATAACATCTAGGGTCATGGGCTACTAACAACTTGGCTTAAATATTTTGAATCCGTTGTTTTCGTTCAAAAGTTATTGGGTCACTCCAGGGCCCGGGTGTTACAGTTGGTATTAGAGTGAATCTTGTGTTGTCCCTGTATGGGGTGAGACTAGGGTAGTAGTATTGAGTTGTGCTACGCAGTGTATGTGACATGTGGTATTGGGCCCCAACTTGGACTTTGTGAGGATGCAAAGCTAAAGGAGGGGTGAATGTGATGCCCTATCCCACATCAAAAGTGGGAGGGAATATTGTATTAAATATAACAGATCTAGGGTCATGGACTACTAAAAATTTGGTTTAAACATTTTGAGCCTGTTGCTTCTGCTCAAAAGTTGGTTGGCTAGCTCAGGACTCGGGATATTACATTATTTATATTAATATGCTTAGGTCAGTAAAGAGTAGTTGGACTACTGACTGAGTTAACTAATACCAGCATTGTTTGATATTTTGCAAAGAGTTCCAATGCGTAGAATGAAGTTAAAGGGTAAGGTTTTGGGTTCACTCTTGAGTCTGGGGTATGACAAACAAGGTTAAAAAATCAATTCAAGTATTGAACTTCATGGATAGTAGAGTCCAAAAGTATTCAATATTATTCCATGCTTTCACGCTATATTTGCTACAAAGGCAATATGGAGCCGAAAAGTTCTGCATTTTGAAAACTCTCACTCTTAGAGGTGTCAAGAGTCATATAGTAATTTAAGAAGGCTCATGGCTTTGCAGGCATGGTTGCCATGCTCAATCATCAACACAGGTAATGTTCATAAAATGTCCAGAATGACAAGATAAGGAAGTTGGAGACCTGGATATCATTATAGTTCAAAGATTTAGCCGAGTTTGAGTCAACTCGACCGAGTCGGAACCGGAGCAAACATGGTCTAGTATCTGTTCGATTCGGGACATGTCATCTAGATGCCAGATAAGGCATTGGAGTGCCCAGACTTGTACGATACTCGACATTTCAGGTAGATGACACGCTAAATCGATCACAATCGTCTCAGTCGTGGTGAGTTGACTCGGTGGTTCTTCAAACACAGATCATGCTTGTGTAAAAACAAAAATTGATCAGAAAAAGGACATAAAATAGAGGAAGAATCTTCATGCGTGTGTTCAAGAATCTCGATAAAGTAGAAAACAACAAATTTTTTATTAACATAAAGAGTTTGATTGACATATAGAGAAAACAACAATGGAGTCTTACTTTGATTTCAGAACAATTATTGAGCAAGAACTCATCTATAAAAGAAAGAGGAAGAGCATGAGGAATCATGTACACCAATTTCATCATCCACCAAATACAAATTGATAGACTTATTTTCTATGATTTCAACTTAAACAAAAGGGGATTAATTTTCCATCCCATATAAGGAAGAGCATGAAGGAATCACAGTTAATTAGAGAATTTAGGGAAGAAAATATTATAAAATTATGCTGGTCGTTAGAAAAGGATGAGTAATTAGAGGGCTCTGTTGGTTGGTTGAAGAAAATGAGAGATTGGAGGAGGTTTTAGTGGCTCTTATTTTAAATTGGTGGAAGATATTTGAGAGATTTAAAGGGGTTTAATTTGTAAAAGGAATCAAACATTTTTTTTTCTTTTTTAATTTTGATCTTTTTATTTTGTATTGTTCTAATGGCTATATGTGTGTCTATTTTTTTTTCTAGATTTTTATAATAGAACCTTATTTTTCTACATTTGGGGTGTGTCTTTTACACTATCTAGATGTGTATAAGAGATATTAATATTTTGGCACCAAGTTAATTAAATCACTCACCAATTTCAACTTTGAAATGATTAAAAAAATCATCCATAGAAAAATGTAATATATATTTTTAAATATTGCAATTTTTTGTTAATATAATAGTTCAATGACAAGCAAAGATATTGGTTGGGAATATGTCAAACTTGTTGGTGGCAATAGAAAATTTATAAAGTGCAATTATTGTGAAAAAGTCATAAATGGTGGAATTACATGAATGAAACAATATTTGGCTCATGTGTCAAGACAAGTTGAAGCGTGTCCAAGAGCACCACAAGAAGTCACACAAGTTTTAAAAATCATCTTAAGATGGGGAAAGCTGAAAGAATTGCAATAAGATGAAAATAGAATAAACATTGAATTCTATTGACAAGATGACGATAACATTTGTGAAATCAATGAAGAGGTTATGATAATGATGGATACAAAAACCGCTTAAAAGAGTTATAAGAGAAAATCAGTACCTCCAATTTATTGAAAAGCAACGAAGCCATTCCATATCTGGAACTCGACCTACCATATCGTATATATTAGGTATTATATATGAAATTAACTATCTTAATATATCATTTTTTTATTACATTTATTTTGAATATTACCATACTTCATTAAGTATTGATGATGATAGCTCAAAATCATCAACTTTTGGAAGTAAAAGAGATTTTTCACATAGTTTGTGTCAGAGATGATTGTGGAATGTCAAGTCAAGAACCAGATTATATGTTTCCTTCTAAGTAAAAATCTGTGAAAGCTATGTTTTCGAAAAAAAACATAAAAAGTGTTGGTAAGGCGATTTCAAGATTCTTTCATTTCAATATTGTACCATTTCATATAGCTAACAACGGTTCATATTATCAATCAATGATTGATGCAAATTGCAAATACTGGACCTGGCATTAGGGGACCCTCGGGTTACCAAATTGGAGATGAGTACTTAAATGAGGAGTTCAAAGAGGTTGAATAGTATATTACAACTATTAAATCGAAATTACTAGATTTTGGGTGTATAATAATGTGTGATTGGTGGAGAATTCACACAAAATATTCAATTATAAATTTTATGGTATGACTATGATAGAAACATGATATATTATATTTCTATTGATTGCACAAATATTAAGATGACTGCTAAATTTATTTTCTTTCTGATGGATAAGATTGTAGATGAAATAGGAGAAGAAAATATTGTGCATATTGTTATTGATAATGAATCCAGTATGGAAGCAACTAATTAATGCAGAAGAGAAAACATTTATTTTGGTCGCCATGTACGTCATATTTCATTATTTTATGTTAAAAGATATTGGCAAAATTGATTCAATAATAGAAACAATTGCACAAGGGAAGAAAATAACTAGTTTCATATATAACAGTGACAAGGTAGTAAATCTCATGAAATCATATACTAAAAATCGAGAATTATCTCGACTAGGTATCACAAGATTTGCCACTTAATTCATTTCAATGGCAAGTCTTTTTCAAAATTGTAGCGAGTTGAAAAGAATGCATATCTATTGAATGGGTAGAATTCAATAACACTACGAAAAGACGGATAGAAGCATGAAATGTGCATCTGACTTGATATTAAGTGAGAGTTTCTAGAATAATATTAGAAATATAGATGCAGTGATTAAGCCGCTTGTGCAAGGTTTGAAGATTGTTGATCAAGAAATTAAGTCAACCTCTACCAATCATTTATAAGGCAATGGACAGAGTAAGGATGACAATAAAAAAATAGTAAAACATTGGAAAAGATGTTGGGATGTGATTGATAAGATATGGTAGAATCAATTACATCAGGATCTACATGCAGCAAGTGATTTAAATTTTTAGAAACTACTATTTTATTTATTGAAGGTATAATGCAAGTGTAAATAAATTTAAGAACTAAATAATTTTCTTTTATTTTATTTTTTGAATTCAAGCCTTCAGTGCTCTAGTATTTGTGTATTTGATACAATTGAAGTTTGGAAAGGGTTGAAAGGAATAATCATGCGACTAGAGTCAAATGTGAACGTGCAAGTTGATACAATAAATGAGGTAGTTTGACAATACTTTTATTAATGTCTAAAGGTTTTTCCTAACTAACAACTTCTAAATTTTAGCATATGCAGATATTTTACCTATTCCTCAGTCTCTTAACACTTCTTATGAGAAAAGAATCATAAGAAAATGTCATAAGAGAAAGTTCTGATATCTTTGCACATGTCTTCAATTATCATAAACAATTCTGCTGTTTAATTTTTTCTACATCAATAATCCTGACCCCTTTAACATGACTCAGAAATTTTGCAATTAAATTATTTTATTATTTTATAGTTGAATGGTGGTTTAATTATAGTGATGAGATTCCAAATTTAAGAAATATTGCAATTAAAATTTTGAGTCAAACTTGTACATTTTTTCGCTATGAAAGAAATTGGAGTATATGGTCATTGATTCATACCAAATTTCGGAACAGATTGGAAATTAAGAAGTTAGACAAATTGGTTTTTGTGCATTATATTATCCGATGATTTTTATAACCCAATTAATTTAAATCACATTTTTTATGATGATGATATACTGGAAGAGTGGACTAGCGAAAATGACCAGCAGATCTATACTACCCGAAGACAACTTGAATTTGTTAGATCAGTAAATTCGTCAAAATGAAGAATAGGAAGAAAATAAAACTAGAGATGGCAGTGATTGTGATAGTGATAGTTTTGGTAATACTTTGTCATAATTTATAAGAAAACTAATGCGGAAAAGTATTAACAATCATTTACTATGAAAGATAAGGGTCCGGCAAAAAAAAGAGGTAAACATGTACTAATTTTATCTTCTTCAACTGATAGCAATAGTAGTCATGTTAATAATGGTGATGGTTCTGACAATGGCGATAGAGGAATTAACTCTGGTTAAGGACCGAGTGGAGGTGATAGTTACTTTCGGGATATTTAGTATGCTAGAGGCATGTCATGGGCTCAGGGACATGATAATTATTATGCTACTCAAGATATTGATCATGATTATTGTCCTAACATGGAAGCACATCGCCAATTTTTGAATGAATTAACTGAGTTTTCAAGTGATTCCTACCACTGCTCACATTCACAAAGAGATAAATAAAGGGGTTAATGAGCAATTACAAAATTTGGACATTGGACAGTCCTATTGTAGCCATGATTCTACTCAAAGTAATAGATGGTTGGAATATGACTATGATCAATCATATGAAGTTAATACTGGCTATTATTCTGGATATGGACCATATGATGCATCTTGACACCTTGAGAGGTCCACTAACACTAGTACTGGTGGATATTATAATTGGGCAATTAGGGGATATCATGAGGGATCTTCATCTAGTTCAAGTACCATTGGCTATTATGAACAATGTTATGGTTCATCTCCTAGTGCTAGCGGGTACTATCCAATATAGAGGATTTGGATACTACAATCATGGTGTGGAAATTTCTCCATATCTTTCATCTCCCACATACCATGATTATGGTTTATCTAGCCAATCATCACAACTAACAGATGCACAATTGAATTAATTTGTTCTACCTCATCTAAGTGTCTTGCCATATTTGAATTTCTATTACAATACACAAGGATAAATATGATTTTGAGCCTCCTAATCATTCATCATAGTATTGATAGGTATGACAAAAAATTTATTAACTTTACTTATTTTTAATAATTTTTTTATATAATGAGATCCTTTTTTTTTTTCCTCTCAGGAAATTGATCCTAAAACAAGCGAAACTTTTCTTAATACATTAGAGATAATTTGTTGCTTTGTATTATTAGGAATTATAGAACATCTTTTTTTATATGAACTGTGTATCTGAGATTCTTATAATATATTTGTAGTATATTATAGTACAATGGTTTAACATTCCCCATTTATAATAAATAATTAACACTAATATCTAGTTGTGTTATGATTGCATTTTGTTATTTTTTTTAGAATTTTTTTAGACGTTTTATATAACAAAATATGCATATCACTGAATACACGATCGATATGTTGAGATCGATCGGAATTAACGTTTTGTGACCGTTATTGCAGCCGCGACTTTGAACCATGGATGTCATGGACTTCGAATTATTTCCAAGTTTTTCATGCTGCAAAAGACGTTGGTTACTTCATATAATGCAACTATTAGACACTCAAGAACTCTTCATTACTTGTAGCTTGGAAATTGCAACATCTATTAGCAAGCAAATTAACTGACTAGAATAGCTTATTTACTCAAAAACTTTTTATGTGAATGAGGAAAAGGTAAAAATATCATAAGTTGACAACAAAGTGCAGTTTCTTTTCAAATGTTTCTCTTATGACATCTAGATAATTATGTCTTTATATTCATCTATTGTGTCATAAGACAGAGTTACTAATAAGGAGAGGAGGTGAAAATAAAAGATTACCACAAGTTGTCCTCTTGAGTTAATCAATGTAACTGAATTGTTCTGATCTTTTTACTTCACTTCCAGAATTATATGCAGACCATGCCATGTATTCCATTTCTATGCTGCTATATGGGGGCTTGGTATATTTCGTATTCAAAATTCACACTTGTACCTTTCGTGGTTCTTTGCTCTGAACTT
Source organism: Cinchona pubescens (assembly GCA_025175665.1). NCBI lineage: Eukaryota > Viridiplantae > Streptophyta > Magnoliopsida > Gentianales > Rubiaceae > Cinchona > Cinchona pubescens. The sequence continues at coordinate 183,214 of JANKKI010000350.1, read as the reverse complement.
TTCAACTGTAATACTAATGAAAGCAGAACATGACTTGAGACAGCAGAAAAAACATATTGAAGCAGAAAACGATTGAGACAGCAGAAAGCTTATTGAAATTCCTCCTGTCATGGCTGAAGGGGTTCAAGCCTAACGGTGTGCCCTCCCAAGGAAAATATTCTGTCAAAGACTTTGGTTTCATTTAGTATTTACGACCCAAGAAGACTATAATTATTCTCCTAATTTGAGGTATTTGACATAACTATATATTCAGTAAGTGATCATGAACAGAAAATCTCCTTTCTTTAATGAAATGAGTAAATATACGAGTACTTCACAATGAAGTAGCAGGATGCAGCAAATATGGTTTGGTCAATAAATCAAGCTGTCGAATGCTGAATGAAGTTGCAAATAAATCTTAGGCTTCCATTATTATTGCACTTGAAGGGGAGGACTGAGATGAAAAATAGTCCGATTTCAGTTCATTTGACTTGACTCAATAGTCAATCAGCACAAAAGGTAGTAGAGAAAAACACACTTCCATTTGTTTATATTTACTGAATAAGAGGATATATGAGATGTGAATATATGCTACACTTTCAAATGGAAAAGTATGCATTGCATTGCAAATTTGCAATCTGAAATATACTTTTCCACATGTGGGGTCTGCATTGGACATGACCCATCGAATACCACCAAAATTCAGCCACCGAAAGATGACATGACAAACACAGTGCAAAAAAGATCATTCATACATTTGCTACAGTTTCAATGGATGAATCAATTAATCACAATTCACTTATAAAGACAGAAAAACCTTATTTCAGATACCATAATACACAAGGAGTTTTTTAGGAGGAAGTTTTAGGAATGTGTCCCTAATTACTCAGTTTATATTATGAAATCAATTGACTTTTTATTCTTAATAATAGAATATACATATAGTAGATTTGTATTAGAGCCTCATCATTTGCAAAACTTAGAACTTGGCAAACTGATGGTTCCACCACCTCTTCATCCTCAGCAAAATATTGTTTCCTTCCTATCAAATCAGCCACTCTTTTGGAACAATACTGGTCCAGAGTCTCGTGGCGTCTCGTTGATGCACCGGGCAATCCTAATTCTGGGAAGGATCTCAGGCACAACAACAGAAATGGTTGGTGAAGAATCCTCAGATTCTGAACTATGAACAACAAGGTCACTAGGAATTTCCCATCTCTTCTTCACCCTGCTGCTTTCAGTGCCAAAATTCTTCTTTTCTGGCAACATTTCGCGCGATTTTCCTACCGATAGAGAGCGTTTCTTATCACCTCTATTGCTTTCATCCTTATCATTTTCAGGCAAAGACCTCTTTCTCATCGCTGAGGCCTGACTAATGCTCTGATTGTATCGGCTCGCGACAACCCTCCCTGGCCTCAATGGCTTCTTGTTAGTGGCATTAACAGACTTTTCACCATCTTTGAACAACTTCTTTGGCTGAACTGAATTGCCAAACAGATCTTCTTTCTTTACAGCCTTCTTTGATGCAACTGTTGTCATAGCCTGCCTTGAAGCTTGAGTTTTCGTGGCTAAGCTACTTTTTCCTTGATTTTGGACTAACACTCAAGCTCTTTCCCCTTTCCTTAGTCACCTTCTCTTCTTCAATATCTTGCAGCTTCCAAAAGCACGATTTTCGCCGATTCTTGATAGACTGAACAGGGGTGATCAAACTCTCTTTCCTACCGAATTGGCCCGATTTTGTATCAGAAAATATCTCAGATGGTCCCAAACTCATTCCCCTTCTTGCCCCAGCCATAATCTCTGATGGCCCCATGCTAAGCCCTCTTCTGTGAACCTTATTTCTTGCACTCATTGCCAAAATTTCTTCAATCTTTTTCTTCTCCTCTGCATTCTTGCCAACCAGTTTTTGATCCATAAACTTAGCAGCCACAATTTTTCCTCTTTTCTCAACCATTTTCAGACTTTTCTCAGCCTTTTCAATCCTCAAAGCCTCTAATCTTGAAGAAAGCCTATTAATTTCCTTCTCAATTTCCTCAATTTCCCTATCAATCTTCCCCTCATCCCGAACTTCCCCTTCAGCTCCACTCTTCGAAACTGATTTTTCGATAAAACCCAATTTATAATTCCCCTTAACTGACTTGATTCTTGACTTTTCAAACTCCCCATTTGGATCAAGAAACTTGAGAGGCAATAAGGCTGGAGACTTCAGAGAAGAAACAGACGAATTCTCAAGCAGAGGACTCTGATTCTCTTTTTCTTTACTGGAAAATGATTCAAGTGAATCAGATGGATCCAACAAGTGGGGTTTCAGAGATGACCAAGAACGTTCAATTATTGCAGATGAATCTTCAGATTCTCCATTATCAAAGGCTGCATTGTTCCATATCTGAAGATCTGATGAAGAATTCACGCCTTCAGGATACAGTAAAACACTCATTTTTCTGAAATGGGCTGTCAAGATTTGATGAATTCTTGAGAAAATGAGGGATCGGATGGTCTGATTTTTGATGAATTCTTGGAGAGATTCTTAATTTTGATTTTGATTTTGATTTTGAGATTAGAGTTGTAGGAGGAAAAAAATATGGGGAAATTTATGAAAAATTTCTGGTTTTGTTTTTGAGTTTTTTGACCGTTGGAGAGAAAATTAAACGTTTAGGCTCCGCTCAATCTTGGCCGTTGGATCTTAAAACGGCTGCTGGAGACGCTCCGATTTGATTTAAAGGTTGAGATGGCGAGCTTAGCATAATTTGGTTTGATTAATGAATTCAGACGCGTCCGCTTGGGTAATAGTACGGGCCTAATGATTTTGTGGTTTCAGGCCATGACAATATTGGCCCAATCCAATTAAGTGATCTTGGCCTAGTTTGTTCTCTGCAATTTTGACCAAAGAAAAGGAGAAAAAGAGGACATTATGAAAAAGAAAATGTATGCCCACTAGAGTGTGATCAACTGTAGTTTGATTTCCCAGCCAAAAAAGATGCAGTTTGATTTGCTTTTTTCTTTTCCCTTTGGAGAGAAAAGAGAGTCGTATTGATCTTCTAACTTTTTATATGTAATATTAATCATAAAATGCTATAAATAATATTGGGCTTGTTAGTAGTATCCAATTGATCTTATATTAGTTTGGCCAGAAAAACTGAAGAGAAGTATTAAATCATTGACCACAGTTATTATATTTATTTATACTTCAATCCAAAAATGTAGAACTATGAAGTTTATCTAAAATCATCCCAAGTTTATTCAAACTAGTTGTTAGGGCACACTCGATATGTGTGTAAAAAAAGAAATTTTGTATAGTTTAAAACATTTTACGTGTTTATTTCAACAACATTTTGTTATAAAATTATTTTTCACATCCTAATGGTAAAGTGGTATCTTTTCAAATTTAATGCATTGAAATAAAAACTAATTGTTGAGTAGTTGACAAATGAAGTTACATAAGATTTTTTACATTAATTTAATTTACTAACGTAAAAATTAATTAATTGGATAATACTGAGTAGTTAAGAAAAGAAATTACATAACAATGTAGGAAATGTAAATAACTATAGAATTAGGGTATTTCTATTTGAATATTAATTTTGACATGACATGTCATTAAATTGGTCTTGTACTTTATATGTAGTTAAATAATAATATTGAATTATGCATTGAGAAATAGATTGAAAGAGCTTCAACGCCTTTATTAAATAGCCAAAATAGGAACAATGACTGACACACACATAAACAAAAAAAAAAACACGCACACACTCACAGGCCCACATAAAGGAAAAGTAAAAAGTGAAAGAAAATATTGGAGGATTTACAACATTTCAAGTTTAATCATCTTTTTTTTTTCTCTCTCTCCATTTATTCATTTTTTTTTCCAGTTTATATATATATATATATATATATATATATATGCCATCACAAGGTCCATTCCATGAGATAGTGAACCCTTCACGAGTAAGTTTTGACTATTCACTCTGTAATGTAGAATGATTATGACAGTAGTTGAGATTATTAAAAAAAATAGTAAAACTCCCTGCTTTTTCATCATCTAACAAAGAATTTTTCACCCTTCACACATATCCATTGACCCATAAAGATTTTGTCATAGTTGTGATATTGGGATTTATATCAAGGAATGCTTGGGATGCCAAATTGAACTTATGGCCAATGTCGAAGACAGAGTTGCAAACTGGGGTTGCATCAACTATAGCTACTTCTTTATCTAACGTGTCATGAAAAAAAAGTCAAAACATAAATGCAACAAAAAATAAAAAAGAAATTAATTCTTCAAAAGTTGACTACTTGCCGATTAAATTTCTACTCTCAACCAAGCTTATAGGGAGAAGAAAGAGTAATGCCATTTTAGTCTGAGCCATTTTTATCAATCTTTTTCTTTTTCTTTTTCTTTTTTTTTGAGCTGCTATTTAATTTCTTGTGGAGTGATTTTTGCTTCTGAAAGATGAATACCAAATAGAGGAACGCACTTAACAATGTCTCTTGGAAAGACCAAGATATCAAGTATTTAGATTTGTGAAGATATCGAAACAAGGATCTAATGTGTTGTAGTTCCAATTTGCATTGGAAATGTAATGATTGAGATAGAACTAAATGATCTCGAAAAAGAATGAAAAATTGTACAAAAGAAAGTTTATGGACTGTCTCTTATACAAACCTAGACCATATCAAAACAATCTCATTGCCCACAAAAGATAAGGAAGGAAGAAGTGTGAGTGAAGAGACAAAATGGTGATAGTAAGGAGGTACTTTGGTACTTCTAATAGCCTAGGGAAGTGTCTAGAACTATTGTCGTTCTTCTTCTTCTCCATTGATCAATGTCGAAATTAGTGGAGTAAGAGTTTGTGGGTCGTAAATCTTTCAAAGAATGTTTCTCCCTGATTTCTTCTCTTGAAGAGGGTGAAATTTTTCACATCTAGTTTCTTATAAGAGCTAACCCTGAATTTAATTTCTAGATCTCAAGAAAGAACTGAAAGAAGACATCAGAGAACCTTAGAAATGTCTCTAGTTGTGAGAATCCTTTGGAGGGTTTTTTGGGGTTCAAATTCTTCAATGAAAAAATTAGGAATCTGTGGTGAACTAGAGGCAATTTGGATTTGATTGATTTAGGAGATGACTTTCTTCATAACTAGATTCCACGATAGGATGACTATTTTAGAATTTTTGCAGGAGGACTCTAATTTATTAATAGTGTATTCCTCACCTTATGGTTGTGGGAACTAACTTTGATCCTGATGAAGCTAAGCCATCCTCCACTGTGGTTTGGGTTAGGATACTAAAATTACCGGCAGAGTATTACAATTCAAAAATTTTATGGAAAGCCTGTAATCAATTAGGCAAAGTGCTAAGGATAGATAATAGAATAGCTACCAGTTAGAGAGGGTTGTTTGCTCGGTTATGTGTCCAAGTTGATTTGGACAAACTTGTGCTTCACTCTATTAGAATGGGAGAATGTATCTAGGCGATTCAGTATGGGGGCTTAAACTTCTGCTTTGCTTGTGGAATCGTTGGCCATAATAAATATGCTTGTCGTTCATAATGTTATAAGAGACAGGAACTGAGCCCCAAAAATAGTAACTACAGTCTTATACACAGAGCTTTGTGTATAAGAGACAGTTTTGGACTCTTCTCCTCCTATTCAGGTTCAGCAGGAAGAAAGAGAAGGGAAAATTAAGTTTTTTTCGTGAAACATCAAGTTTTTAAGGAATAGACAAAATTTCTGTGGTTGGTCACATTTAATAGTGTGCCCTATTTCAACTGAAAGAAACTAATAAAAAAACTAGGGTTTGGGAGAGATAAACCTCTTCTATTTAGACTGTTGATACTAAGGGAGGGGAGTAAAAGGTTGGGAAAAATATTTGCAAAAATCAATCCCGCCTAGGTGATCATGTGATTGCAGTGGAAGATCAAATGTCTATTCCTGCCAACTTGATGTTTCACGAAAAAAAGGTAATTCTACTAATGCATATCATGCTAACGATTGAAAAGAAGAGTCTAAATGTAGCCTTCTGTAGGCATCAAGGCCTGATGTGTCACATCAATCTTTAAAAGATTTAGATTGTGGGTCCTTGCAGGAAAACATCCAAAGGAAATCTCTCCAATTATGCCTTATTTCTAAACTGTCTGTGTCTTCTAACCTGGGTGCATTTCTTCTTCATTTGTTAATTTTTTCTCTTAAAAAAATGTCTTCTTTTCAACCCTACTGATCATCCCAGAGGATTCACTAATGCAGAAAGAGAGTGAATTTCCTTTAGAACCACAGACCAAGGGAGACTTATCCTACTTCTTGCTCTATTTGGAATCCGAGAACCCTCTATGGGATATGGTGGCAAACTCACCCAACTCAAGTTTCTTGGAAGCTCTACTGAGAGACAATTGGCTTCTAATATCCTCACACATTTTCCAAGAACTAAGGGTTCCCCTACATCTTCTCCAAAGTTCCAACTTGGGATGGGAAATAACACTAGGAACACTACACCTATGAAGGTCTCAACACAACTTGGCTTTAACTGTGGAATGGATCACCATAGGGAAGTAATAGCGTTAAGGAGGGAGAACTACAAGAGGAAGATCAATCTCCAACTAAGGAGAGGCTTGAGGGATGTGGAGAGGATCTCTCCAGTGATTATGAGTTCCAACAATCTTGTAGAGTGGAGAACTACGAACTCAAGTCAAGAACCAAGAAACAAGGAGTGCACTCAAAAATCTCATTTCTCATCCGCTAAGGTTAAGGATGGAAGCCAGAAGAAGGAAAGGGTTCATTATCTGTCTAGCTCAGTGAATCCTTTGGGACTGTCTCTTATACCATAACTTCTTGAGCTAGACAGATATAAGAGTTTTCCTTCTTCTGGCTTCCATAGTTAGGCCTCTGTCTCTTATACACATCTAGATGTGTATAAGAGACAGGCCTAGCTCCTTTCCACCTTTTAACAAACCAAATGAGGTCATAGTGGTTGACACAGTAATCCCACCACTAATTATCGTAGATTAACAAAAGTCCTCATGTAGAATGTACGAGGACCATGGAGCTCTACTTCTATAGATCATCTTCTGGAGAAAATCAATATTTATAGACCGAGTGTGGTGGTTGTAGCTAAAACCAAGATAGCTGGGGATGTAGCAAAACAAATATGTGATAGTCTTCCCTTCACAAATTATAGTTATTGCCAATAGTAGAGGACTCTGGATTTTGTGGAATGACTAGTATGTCTATTTGGAACTTATTGAAAGAACAGAACAAACGATCCATGTGTTAATATAGGTAACTCCTTTTGAAACCGCTTGGTTATTCAGTGCTATTTATGCTAGTCCTTATCTTGATGAGAGATTAATTTTGTGGGATAATCCCTATAAAGTAGCTCAAGCACATTCCTTATCTTGGATGTGCATAGGAGATTTTAATAAAGTTTTAACCAATCGAAAAAGTGAGGTATTAGGATAAATAGAAATAGAGTATATCTATTTTCTAAATGCCTAGATGACTGTGGTCTTATGGTTGTTGGTTTTGTTAAGGCTAGATATACTTGTGTTAATAAGAGGTATAATAAAGGGTTAATTATTGAGAGGCTTAATAGCTCTTTGTAATGCTTTTTGGAGGACCCTTTACCCTAAATCTATGGTTTATCATCTGCCTAGGACTAAATCGAACCGTTGCCCCATTTGTTGCTAAAAAAAATTTGTGGATTCCTCGTGGATAGAAGACCCTTTAGATTTGAGAAATTCTAGATCTCAAACCCTTTTTTAGAATCTCTAGTGAAGCAGACTTGGTGTAATTCTTAAGATTCTTTAAATTCAACCATTTATCTGTTCATTGAAGCTATAGCTATTTAGAGCAAAAACACCTTTGTGAACATATTCAAGAAGAAAAGGACTCTCCTGGCAAGGTTAGAAGGCATCCAGAATTACCTCCAAATTAGAAACTCTGAATTTCTATGCAATTTGGAATCTTAGCTTCTGGAAGAATTCCAAACAAGTCTTAAGCTAGGAAAAAGATCTTTGGTTTATGAAATCTAGAATGAACACTATTTTGTGGGATGACCTAAATGTTTAATTCCTACACAACCATTGTTACTAAGAGAAGATCTAACAGGAGCATAGAAATTCAAGAACAGGAAGAATTTGGATATAATTCTGGAGACTGTCTTAAGAAGGGCATATTGTTTCTTTCTTCGTCTAAGTTGTCTCAATTTGGTAACATGTGTTCTTTCTTTTCTCTGAATGTGTTCCCTATGGGTAGTAATGTCTTGAGTAGGGAGGATTGAAGTTCTTTGATTATTCACCAAACCTTATTGAAGGTTAAGAAAGTAGTTTTTAGCCTTAAATCTTTTAAGAGTCCAGGACTGAATAACTCTATCCCTATTTTCTTTTTTTCAAAAGTTTTGGGATTCTATTAAGAACTTGGTTTATTCCTTCATTTTGGATACCTTCCAAGAAAAAGAACTCCCTTTTTCTTTAAAAGATACTTTTCTTTGCCTCATTCCCAAAGTTGATTCTCCATAATCAATTAGGAATTTTAGGCCTATTAGTCTATGTAATTCCTCCTATAAGATTCTGTCGAAGGTCCTAGTGAATAGGATAAGATCCCTTATTGATAACTTAATTTTCCCATGGCAATCAAGTTTCATTCTGGGTAGAAGAATTTCGGACAATATCTTTGTAGTGAAAGAGGCTATCTATATAAAAGCTATCAGGAAGAAAAGAGGTAAGAAAGGTTTTTGCGCCATCAAGTTGGATTTAGAAAAGGCTTATGACAATTTAGATTGGAATTTCATCAGAGAAGCTCTATTCATTTCAGTTCCCTGATTTAATGATTAAGATTGTGATGAATTGTATCTGCCCTACTAGGATTGCTGCCCTCCTAATGGGAGGCCAACGGATAAGGATTAGGCAGGGAGATCCAATCTCCCCCTATATCTTCATTCTATGCATAGAATTTTTGTCCTTAAGTATTTAGGAAAAGTGTAATAGAAAGATATGGAAACCTTTGAAATTTGGTAGAGCTGGTCGTGAGATTTCTCAGTGTATTTTTGTAGATACTGTGAGCAAATATATTTCAGTTATTCAATTTGTACTTCAGGAGTTTAGCTTAAGGTCTGTCTTAAATATAAGTACTCAAAAGTCTCACATTTTAGTCTCCCCTAACAAGACAATTACAATCTTAAAAATACAAGGACAAAAATTCTTCAGATGAATAGTGAATGAAGATTTAGGGAAGATGTGTATAAGAGACAGTCTATAAAGTATGTATTGGAATAGATTTGAGTTTGCCTAATAAGAACGCGGGCCATAAGTTGGCTGGATGGAAAGCTAGTCTTCTATCTTTGGCAGGAAGAAAAACTCTTATCCAACAAGCTTCTTCTTCTATCTCTAATTTCTAGTGCTAGTGCATTCCTCTACTAGTTAAACTTTGTATGGAACTTGACCAAGTTCAGAGGAATTTTTTATGGGGCTCGTCCGAAGAGAAAATAAAATTACTTCTAGTTAATTGGGATTCTATTTGTAAGCCCAAACATAAAGGTGGACTTTGATTAAGGAGGACCTCTGATCTTAATGAGGTGAACTTAGCTAGTCTATGTTGGAAAGTTTGTATAGGGCCAGAGAGTTTCCATTCTAAAGTTCTGAAATCTTCTAATATGATCAATCAAGGAAACGATCTAGATGAGGACTGGATTATTAAAAAATGTTCTGGCCCAAATAACATACATTTGTCCCAGGAAAGGCTTGAAGTTATTTAACAAAGGTTTTATGTAGACTATGAGGAATGGAGGGAATACAAGCCTTTGGTAGGATGATTAGTTAGGTATTGGAATCCCTAGATCATACTGATTTGTCCTTTAAAAGGAGAGGAATTAGATTTAAAGGTTAATGATCTGTTTGGTTTTAATGGTTCTTGGGACTAGAGTACTATCTCGTTTGATATTCCTTTTTTTAATCAAATCTGTAGCACAAGCTATTCTTGGACAGAATTAGGGAACCAAGAGGATTCAAAAAGGTGGAAAGGAGCTACTAATGGAAAATTTAGTAGCAAATCTGCTATGGACTTGATTAATGATCACATACCAAATTTTGGTAGGAACTGGGTATGGAAAATAGTGGCTAATGCCAAAGTTAAACATTTCTTGTGGCTGGCTGTGCAATAAATAATTCCAACTACTTAGGTATTACACAAAATGAAGATTCTCACTGACCCGAAATGTAATATTTGTGGAATCACCCTGCTGAAGATGCTAATAACGTGCTGATCACATGCTTACCAGCTAGGAATCTTTGGAACTCTTTGGTAATTACCTAAGGAAGTCAAGAATGCTTTTTAGACCTTTGGTTATTTAGCTGTGTATTATAGTGCTCTCAGTCAAAGACATCGCCTTATCATGGAATACCCTAGAGTACTATGTTCCCCTTTTTGTTGGGCCAACGATAATGCCACAGCAACAATCTTATTGCCACAACATATTTTTATTAATAGAAAAAACTACCCTTTTGATAATTTCTCTATTTTAGAGACCCTACCACCTACAGCTCCTTTAACACCCTCCCACGTCTCTGTTCTCCTGGCTACTCCGCTCCTCCCTCCATTTTCTCTCTTTTCAGCCACCATCATACGAACACAATAGCTCACAAATGAAAAATGTGGATCATGGATTTGCATTCTCAAAATTTGATTTGTTTTGATTTTCCCTTTTCCAAACAGCTTTTTAGTTTTTTTTTTCCTTTTATTCTGTCTGCATAAAATAATACTAAGACCATTAGTCCTTTCTGGTTGTGCCATTTTCATTTCCGTTTTCAGAGTCCTGCTGGAATATCTTACTTTTGTAGGGAAGAGATTTCAAGTCCAAGAAAAGAAAATACTTAAAAGGTAAAAGTAGTATATGCAATTATGTGCAAAGAGTTGATTTTCTTGGGTGGGATTGGTGGTAAATCCATCGTGAAAGGAAAATCATCAAAGAGTAGCAGCAGATGGAGAAGGTGCTCCAATAGCACACCTGCGAGAAGAGAAGAGGAGGAAGGAAATGGGGCGAGCAAACAAAACATTTGGTGAACATGGGATGGAATGGAGGTTTCTGGTGGTGGGGATACACATCTGATTAAATAAATAGAGGGAGTTCAAAGAGTAATTTTGGCTATACACAAATATATGTGTGGCAGAAAGATTTTTGTTGTGGCAATATCATTGGGAATGAATGTTGTAACAGAATCTTACTTAGGAAAGCATCCATTTTCTAGTTAGCACAACCTCATGAACAATTTCCTCTCTCGAATGCTCTAGCATTAGTTTCTTATTTTTCCTTCCTAGGACCAAATTAGAGTTCCTTTAACTCTTTTTCTCAAATCTTCATTGGTTGGACTCCTCCAAAGCATTGTTTTTAGAAACTTAATATTGATTGTACTGTTGGTATGGGTGGTTTGGTTAGGAATTGTTTGGGTAATTAGGTAGTTGGTTTTAGTAAGAATCTTAGTTGCTGCTCAAATATTCTAGCAGAATTATGAGGGATCAGAGATGGGTTGCAACTGGCAGTTCAAAGGAATTTCTTACTTTTTGGAGTGGAAATTGATGCCTTAATTGTCTTAGATCTCATAAAAAATGCAGATTTGTCTGAAAAAGGATAAAAAAGTTACGGGTGGTCCATTTCAAAAGAAACAACAAAAGAAACAAACTAAGGAATTTGGTTGTTACTTTTGTAAGAATTCTGGACACCTGAAAAAAGATTGTACCAAATATCACGCTTGGCGTGCAAAGAAATGTATGCTTTTCTCGTTTTGGTTTGTTCTAAGGTTAATTTAGCTTCAGTACCTAGACACACTTATGTGTCTAGGTACTGAACCTAAATTAACCTCAGAACAAACCATTATCATTCTTATACAAATATTATTTATGATTGCAGGTGCCTTATTTCCTCACTGCAGCAAGTGCAGCTTAGGCATGTTTACAAAGAATAAAATAAAACAGCGGATTTTTTTAGCTAATCAAGGAATTCAACAGCAGGGGGATCTTTTGATTTTTAATGTAATAATACCTCCTATCTAATCATGTATTATAAGGATAGTCCAGTACACTTCCCTCGTTTTGTAGCTAACAGTACTCAAGTTTTATAACTTAATTTGGTTTCTTTATCTTTAATTACCAAAAAAAAAAAAAGATATTGAAAAAGAAATATGGCCCGCGTTCTTATTAGGCAAACTATAATCTATTCCAATACATATTTATAGATTAATGATAATGAGAGATTTAGGAGGATTCCATATATTTATCCTATATTTTTTTCAAAATTATCTATAACCTTATGCATTCTCTCTAACAAACAAACAAACCAAATCTTAATCCCACTAAATAGGGTCGGCTACATAAATTTTGCTACGCCATTGCACTATGTCATGGACTATATTCTCCTTAATTTCTAAATGGGCTATATTTTTCTTATAAGTTACCCCTATTATGTTGACTACTCTTTCTAAAATCTACTCGTCTGAGATATTAATTAGGATTGAGAGACAATGAGATATTAATTAGGATAAAGAAAAATACATCCAGATTCAAATTACGAAGTAAAAAATCTTTTGAAATTGTGAAAGTGTTGAACAATTCAGTATGACCGAATTACGAGAACGTTTTTAAGGTTTTAAACACTAGACTTTTATTTTGTTTTGTTAGTTTTCTAAAAGTTACTTAAGAACATTTCTATGCCAAGCAAAAGCAAACTTTCGTTAGCTTGGGAATTAACAGACGCAAGTCTTATGCGCCTCATATGACTTGGGTAGGGATAAGCATAGCTGAAAATTATTTTTTTGATAAATTCCTACATCCAAACCTCAACTTTAGGTCCATATGAATAGATACTATTAGGTCCCCGAAGTCAAAAAAATTTGATTCAAAATATCCCCATGCATAAATGTTTTTCTCATCAATTTGTTTGACAAACTAGTAAGTTTTATTGACCTGCACATATCCTTGGAGAAAGAAGTACACTTAAGTTCTAAATTTGAATATAATATACTTCAATAAGATACAACCTAATTAGGATAAAAATATTTAGTTTCAAAATTTTGGATATAAATTTTTTTATAGAATGTACTTAAGTTTTCAAAACTTTAACCCATAAACTTTTGTTTTTAGCTTAAAAATTTAATCGGAAAAGGTTTCAAAATTGCAAGAAATCTAAAACAATAATTTTTTTTTTTTAAAAAAAAAGGAAATCTAGTTAACACAACATAGAGTTCAAAAATAGAGATAGAAAATTTTTAAATTTATGCTTTGGCTCCTAAAAGTTTCTATCAACTTTGTATTTGAGTCGACATAAATTTATCAAGAGTACGTACAATGTTTTTGAAAAAAAAAAAATTACGTACAACAAAATTTTGACAATCTTTGTGTATGATTCACAAATTTTGTGGAAGATTAATTCTATCTAGCAAATTAAGTTTTATAACAATTGGTGAAAAAAGTTTTTACAACAATATGTAAAGGAACTTGTTGACAAATCATGCTATTTCCAATACATTAATATATTGAATAATACTTACAAACGTTAGTTTGACTTTGACAAATTTTTATATTCTTTTAAAAGGAAAAGCAATAAGTATACTTAGTTTTAACTTTTGATCATTTTTTGGGCTTAATATGTACTAAGGATGAACATATTCTTTAGATGAAAAATTTTATCAACACATTTAATTTCATTATTTCCAAAAACTAGCTAGAAATTATTTTAATTTAGGCCTGGTGTATCCATTGATGAATGAGTACTGATTTTTTTTTTTGGGAGGGGGAGTTTAAAATGCAGGTTCTTTAGAAAATTGTAGTTAAATGGGAGTATTTTTTTTTTTTAAGTACAATTAAATCGGGAAAAGTCTATATAGTAACTTTTGTGTATGTTGGAAACTCATTGGAAAATTTTTTTAATTATGAGATATTATCACATTTTACTTTTTTCTTTCCTACAAAATGAGTTAAATAAAATATTATTTAAAGGAGTACTTTCTTTTTCCATGGATGTAGAGGTCAATAAAACTTTGTTTAACAAATTAATGACTAGAACTTATGCACAGGGCATAAGTTATAGTTTATAACTTCCGGGAACCTAATAGGATTTATTTACACATCTAGATGTGTATAAATAGGATCGGGGCGAAAGTTGAGGGACAAATAGAATAACTTGCCCCAAAAATTTTTCCAGCCATATCTCTTTCGGAGTCGCATGAAATGATCGTGATAACATTTATTAATTTTCAAATTGACAGAACTTGGCTCGAGAATCTTTGGAAAGAATTTAATAAGATTTATGAATCAATATCGGGGACGAAATAGGATCAAGGATCGAATTTGAGGGACAAATAACATAAGTTATACTTCAATCCAAAAATGTAAAATGCTGAAGGTAACAACCATTTCAAGTTTATTCAAATAATATTTGACTAAGCAAAGAAAGCATTACACATGAAAAATAGACTGAAAGAGCCTCTATGCCTTCGTCACATAGCAAATAAGAACAATGACTGACGAAAACAATAACTCAAAATGTCATATAGCTAATTATTCCATTCAAGGCGACAGAGAACCCTTCACACATATCCATTGACCCACAAAGATTTTGTCGCAGGTGATATTGGGATTTATATCAAGGAATTGTTGGGATGCCAAATTGAAGTTCTGGGCAATGCTGAAGCAAGTCTCATCTTGATTTGAGCTCCATGGACCGTGTTGCAAATTGGGCTTGCATCAGCCGTCTCTAATGCAACCGCATTATGTAATGTGTCAAAAAAAAAAAAAAAAAAAAGTCACGAGAAAATATGACCAGACCAAAAAATATTGCAAGAAAAAGAAAAAGAAAAGAAATTATTAATGCTTCAAAAAAATTGAGTACTTACGGATTAAATTTCTGCATTCAACCAGGCTTACAAGGAGAAGAATGGAGAGTAGTAATGCCATTTTATTTTGAGCCATTTGAATCAGTCTTTTTTCAGGATCTTTCTTTCGAAATGCTATTTAATTTGTTGTGTGTTTGATTTTTGCTTCTGAATGATGACCACTATATATAGGCACACACTTGACATTGGAAAGACCAATATCTGAAGCACAAATTCGTGAAGATATCGAAACCATAAATATAGCCGGCATTTTTATTTGGCAATACTCTAATCTATCCAAAACATAATCCGTCTTCTGCCGTTCTAAGAGATTATAATGAGAGATTAAGGAGGATTTATGATCCACCCTTTTTTATTTCTTTTTCTTGAAGTAATATAAGACCATAACAATTCCGTCTAAAGAAAGAAAATAAAAGGACTACTTCCACTTCGTAACCTAAATTTTAATTTTGGATATTTTATATTCTCAACACTTAAATTTACAAATTTAATATCGTCACTAAAATTAACGGAATCTGTACATGTGCACCTAAATTATTGTGGTAATGTTGTAGTACTTCCTGAATGTACTGTATATGGGCAAACGTTCAATTAAATTTGTTGTTGTGTTAAAAATTAGACTAAATTGAGGTGAATTTGAAAGTAGAAATCATCTATAAGCTGGGGTACAAAGTGAAATTAGTGAGAAAAAAAAAAAAGACAATGAGAGAAGAATAAGATAAAGAGATATCCAACCAGATTCAAGCGACCAAGTACAGAAACTTCAAATTATAGAAAATGTTGAACAATTCAGTACCATGACCTAATTACGAGAATGTCTTTAAGGTTTTTGACGGTAGATTGTTATTTATTTAGTGAAATTTCTAAATCCTACTTACAAATATTTCTATGCCAAGTGATTGTGGCTATGAAAGATCAAACAACTTATAGATCCCTCTTAAGTTGAGATTATATTCTTTTGAAATCTGTCTGTTACTTGAAATATAGATTTGCTTGCTTTAAATTGAATGTTGTGATGTTGTTTTATGTATAGGGTTAATTGCACTAAATCTCTCTCAATTATACCTTAAGTTGCAGTTTGTCTTCTTGAACCTTTTTTTTTTTAGGCACTTAACCTCCTTTTGAAATTTTTGGAGAAAAGTGCACTTGCTATCTTAATATTTTTTTTTTTCTTTTTTCTTTTATCCTTCTTCCTTACCTTTTTTTTTTTATTTTTTTTTTTCTCTTTTTTCCATTCCATTTGCTACTTCCCTTATTATTATTATTGTTATTATTATTACTGTTAGAATAAATTTTTAAATTTGGTTTAACTGATTCTTTATTTTTATAGTGGTTTTTCCTTGTTATTTTTAACAATCAATAAATAAACATATATATGTTGCTTATGTAGCAAAGCGTATTTAATTTCAAATTAAATTATTTATCTGGGGCTATTAATTAATTAATTAATATTAGAATTAGTAAAAGATAACAATATACATATGAATTATTATTTTTATTTGTATGATAACTAATTGTTGATTACCTTATTTTTATGATCCACCTATTTGTACTTCTTTTTCAATTAATCTAGTATAACCATCTGCATTCCCTCTAAAGGGAAGAAAAGAAAGACAATAAGAGATTAGGATAGCCAAATTCAAGTGACAAATCTTGCGTAACCTTTGCGAATTACAAAAAATATTGACCAATTGAGACAAAGACTTAACTAATTACAAGAGTGGTTTTATGGTTTTTGACACTATTACTTATTCATTTTGTTAATTTTCTGCAAAAGCACTTAAAACATATCCATGCCAAGAGGCTATGGCTATGCAAAATCAAATCAGTTATAAATCCAACTAAGTTGAGATGACATTGTTTGGAAATTTTGTTTTTTACTTGAAATATAGTTGAGCTTGTGGTAAATTATTTAAAATTGAATTTCTGGTTTCAGAATTAGCACTTTTTATGTTGTTAAGTACCTAACTAATTTCTATATTTGTTAATTCTGAAGTAATTATGGAATGTCGTGTCTGTCAAGTTTTTCTTCACCAACTCTTGTATACGGGTGAGAATCGACTTATACATTGTTTAATTGGTTTATAAATCGGTCAAAATAAAAAAAAATTCTAGAACTTTTAATTAGTTTTAATTTCAAATTCAATGAAAAAATTCAATTAATTAATTTTATATTCGATTAATCAAATTTTACTTTGCTCTAGTTGGTCTGATTGACGTTGGGGTGGAATTTTGTATACAAGAACATGTTCCTCAAACAAAACTTTCCCAATTTTGTTGGATTTTTTTTTCATTAAATCCACATTTCTCTCTTATTCTCAAGTGTCTCGAACCCATGACCTATTTATAAGGAAAACGTCTTATTACCTGAGTTGTGCTTCGTTGTTTCCTAATTTTGTTTTGATTTTGATATGTGCACGTGGCTATAATTAATAACTGATCCAATAAAATTTAGTATACAACTATAACTTGTAATAGTAAATTCTTTTTTTTTTTTTTTTTTAACAAAAAGAGGATCTAAACCTATCTTTTGGTGACTCAACCTCATGATTTAGGTGATAGAGAAAATGTAATTTTACTATTTGAATTACACTTCGTTGTCAATGTAAATTCAATAACTAACAATTGAATTATGTATAATAGTATAATATCATATAAGTTACAATTATTAAAAATATAAATATTGTAAAACTACATAATATGATTTATAGGTAATAATTCAGTAACTAACATTATAAGTATTTATAGTTCGCTTTCAGTAATAATTATGTATAAAAATACATTGTTTAATGTGTAAGAATATTAAAATGGAATTATGTTAAAAGTTAAAGCTAATTATCTCATAAGTTCAAGTTAGTAAAAGATAGTTTTGTAAAGAAATAATAAAATAAAATATACTTTTAGTTAAATAATTACGTTTATACTTGTATATACCACTTTTAGTTTTTAAAGTTCTTCGCACTATTTGTGATTTAAAATATGATAAAGATACTTAATATGCGATTCATGTGTTGTTGCACTTGTAATAATATAATGTATAAATACATTGTGATACATATATGTACACACTGTATATGTATATTCAGTATATATGTACAACATATATATATATATATATATATATATATATATGCATGTATATATATGTATCTCAAAAATATATCAAAAAGGCTTATATATGATCATTTATTCGTATATCAAAATATATGAAGAAGGCTTTTATCCAATTAATGAATTCAGTTACAACCGAAATTCAAAAACTTAAACATTTTTAATTAATTAGCTGAATTAATGAATTTGATTAATCAATTGATTTCTGGTTAAAATCAAAATTAAATAAACAAAATTCATTAACCGCATTTAATCGAAATTGATTGCAAATTTGAATAGCTAAATACTTGCTCACCCCCACTCTTGTGGTAAATAGCATGATGGAGGAAGAAATCCAAGTTGCTCAGTGGTGGACGTAATAGAAAACACTTTCTGCATTATTTGTGAGGATATGCAACAGCAATTTATGCAGAACAAGACGAGTAATCCTGATTGAAACATGATCAAACACTTGCAATAACGAGAAAATGAAACATGAAAATGCAAAAACTAAAGATATACAACAAATATCACAAGACAAATTCTCCTCCTATTCATTCCATCACGGGCTTCTTCAAGATGGAGTATGGAGATCGATTTCAATATAACTGATCAAGTACTCAAGGAGAGATAGAACCAGCCACGCATAGCCATTGTCCCTCGAAGATGCTATTGCAAACGAGATTGGGATTGATCGCACTAAGGGCTTGGGCTGTGAGCTTGAATTGCTGGGCAACACTAAAACATGTGTCACCAATTTGTGCTCCATGCACCGAGGTGCAAGCCACATTTGGTGTTAGTAATGGATTGCCATTTCCAGCTGCATTATACAACATTTGTACGAAAAAATCATTTAGAATAAGAAGGGATAAATAAATGAATACTTGGCTACACATAACTCGTATAAGAAAAAATTTTGGGCTAACTTAATTCACCTAAAGCATTTCCTAGAAAACAAAATTATGTACAAGCACGTCTGTAACATATGATCCATATCAGATGACATCTTATATCATGTGGGGTATATATTGATGTCCTACATTACATGAACCATATAGTTTATTGAATAGTCACAAAGTATCGAGGGAACGACCAACTTATCTAACTATTTCTCCACGTCTGAAATGTTTAGTCATCAAATCAATTAAAAACTTAAACTAAAAATCACAATATTAATGACTTACTTCCATGATGTTTGGTGAATCTGCTCTCAGCCAATGTTATGATGAGAAGAAGAGAGAGTAATAAAATTGCCTTCATATGAGCCATTATTGACTCCCTAAGTATTTAATTAGTTTTACTTTTAAAGATACTAAGAAGAACCATGGAGTTATGGGTTCCAAAGATATCTATTTATAGGAAAAATATAACATTGGAGATTCCAAATTGATTGGTACGTGGCCGTTGCTATGCTACTGTTTCTTGGTTGCACAAGTTCTTAATTAGGCAACAAGAATCCTACTGGTCTGTGTGCAGTTCTGAAATCCGAACGAAGAGTAAATTTTGACTACTCATTTTATAATACGGAATGGATATAATAATTGTTGAAATAATTAAAAAATAGAACAGTTTCATTATTTTTTAATTATCTGACAGTATGCAATATTCAAGCAAAGAATTTTTCCCAAATAAAATAAGGAAAAGATCCATATATATATGCAAGTGCTCGAAATATTAGAACTTTGACGACATGTTTAACTAGAGTTGGATCCACTAGCATAGGTTACGTTGTGTTTAATACTGTTCATGAGTGTCTTATTTGGATTTTATCCAAATAAAGTAATCATGTACATTGTACTAGTAGTTTAGTTTCCAATTGCATAGTTATTGACAAATTTTTTGGAAACTTCTTTTAAAAACTATTTTCCGTCTACTGAAAGAATTCTTGAATTGATTGCCACTAAAAATAGTATGAGGAGAAATGACAAGGTTGTTCGGACGCATTACATATAATTAGAGGCTTTTTTTTGGTGGGGGGGGGGTTGTGGGGGTGGGTGTGGTTTGCTGGCTTCGATAATGACCTGCCGCATTGTTGCTAGTACACTTATTATGAATTAAAAGCATGCAGATTATGTTTCATTGAATAATGTTTCTCACTAAAAGCAAATTTTGACTAGGTCAGTTTAAATGTTATATCTTCTGACGTTGGAAAAAAAAAAAAAAAAAAAAACTTTAAATGTTATCAGTTTTTGGGCCTTGAACTACAATATAAATAAGCACAAACTTGTTGAAATCGTAAGGATTTGGATTCTCGAGATTTGTCCTCAACAGCGTGAGGCTCGTCATTGGGAATACATCCGTACGCAAAAACTTTGTACCAGGGGAATTCATTTGTACACTTCAATTGAGTGCCAGTGCATTTTAATAAAAATATTTGGCAGATTTTATCTAAGCTATTCAAATTTGACGTGATAGAGTGGTCTAATTTTAATTATAAATCATCTTAGGAATTATTCACCATTTGACGAGATGTAGTAGTCTAATCCGGACAACAAATGGGCTTAGGATTATTATTTCCTATGAGTCATAAAATTTTCACACTATCATGTGTAAAATGCATGTTGCAGAATTATTTTAGATTAATCATTTCTTCATTGATGGTATAAAAATGTTTAACATCATTAGATGTAGATGCATGCCACATAATTATGTTCTGAATTTCATATGTTATTTTTCACTTGAAATACACATGTACACATGATGGTATAGAAATTTTTTTACATAGTGTAAAAATGTGTTAACTCAATTATTTATAGAATTTCAAATCTTATGTTCGCGCAAGTGGCAATGATGCGCATTTATACGTAATAGTGCAAAAAATTTCTACACCGACGCTGTAGAAAATATTAACTCATAGTGGATTATGCTGGAAGTGTTATCAAGGTGAGCTGCTATACTGCTGTAATGACTATAGCAGGCAGTGATTGTAGAGGTGGCAAAATAGATAAATGGATGATCCATGGTTTTAATTAAATGGACATGCATAAAATAAAATTTATCTAATTTATTTAAAGCCATTTAATAAATTGATCTAAATGGATGGATTTAAATAGATAATGGATAAATCATTTATACATTTAAAAACCATCTAAATTTGTATTTTCACACTTATACACATTTTCACACACACACACTTGTACACACTTTCACGCATTTTCACACACATACTTATATGCTTTTTCACACACACACTTCACACATTTTCATTCACACTAACACACATTTTCACACACACATACTTAAATACACACTGACACACATATTTTCACACACACACTGACACACATTTTCACACACACATGTACTTACACACATTTTCACACACACTCCTACACACATTTGCACACACTTACACATTTTCACACATACATACTTACACACTTTTTTCACACATATACACAAACTTACACAAATTTTCTCATACACACCATACTTAAGCACATGTTTACACGCACACACACAATTACACAAATTTTTACACATACACACACTTACACATTCACTTACATACATTTTCACACATACAAACACTCACACACATTTTCACACATACAAAATTGCTCACACATACACGTTTTTAGATTTACTCACACACTAATACACTTTTACGCATTTATATACTTTTTCATACACTTACATACATTTTCACATACTTATGTTTTCACACATACACACATACATTTTAAAACACAACACTTACACACATTTTCTCACACACATGCACACTTACACACATTTTCAAACACACACATACTTACACACATGTTCACACATACACACACTTATATTCATTTTCAGACACTTATACACACACTCACACTTATACACATATTTTTACACACACACACACACACACTTTCACACAGTTTCTGTTGGCCCCAAACAATAACCTAAGAGAGGGGGTGAATTAGGTTGTATCTAAAACAAACCTTGTTTATAAAGTACTTAATAGAAATTCAAACTTTATGCACCAAATGAAAACTTAAGCACAAGTGAATACAATAGATATTCAACAATTTAAGTTTAAAGAACAAATAAGAATATTGAGATTAAGAGAATCAAACCAAACTCCCAAGCTTCTCAAGCTTGGAGCTTTCAACTACAAAGAGCTTCTTACAAGGCAACTACCAAGTTTACAACTTGAAGGTTAGCCACTAAAAGTCTCTTCAAAGTAGGTGAGACAATAACCTTTTGTACACAAATGAGGATCACTCTTGCTCACACTAATTTCCTTTAGTTGAGCCAAGAGTTTTACACTCACAACCTCCCTTTGTTACAATCGTTATCTCTCCACTCTTACACTTGAAGAACTCTTACACTTCTAAGCTCTTTTCACAAAACTACCTACACTATTACAATACTTGTTCCCACTATTTCTCCCAAATAGCTCAAGAGTTATTTGTAATCAATGTAGAAGTCCCTCTTAAATTAATTCAGACCTAGGGGTATTTATAGTTGCCAAATATCTGCTTCCAACAACTTCCCAACGGCTATTTTGTTTACTGGACACACTAGCCGTTGGACCTTCCGACATATTTTTGCAAGAGTGCGTCCGAACAAGCTAGCCGTTGGACCGTTCGACGGCCTTGCTAAATCCTGCGTCCGACACACTGCGTCCGTTCTCTGAGGGTATTCGTTCGGACGTCCGAGGATGCGTCCGAACATGCGTCCGATCGAAGCAAAGTCTTCTGGAAATATGATCGGACGCTGTTCTTCGTCCGAGACTTGCTTCAAATTCTTTGTGTCGAACGATTACCATCGTCCGAAGCTCTGTCGTGTAGACAGTCATTTGCGTACGTGATGTGTTGTGAAAACTTAAACGTTTTCAAACACACACACACTTTTATATATTTTAACACACACACTAACACACACACTTTCATAGATTTTCATACACATAATTACACACAATTTTACACTTACACACACAGTTACACATATTTCATATATTTTCACACTTACACACACTTTCACACACAGAGACATTGTCACACATTTTCACACACTTCACACTTTCACACATTTTCACACACACACACACAAACATTTTCTCACACATACACATACATATTTGCACACACACACACACTTACACTTATTTTCACACACACATACTTACATTTTCACGCACACATGCACTTACATTTTTACACATACACTTACACATTTTCACACATACACACACTTACACACATTTTCACATACACACACAATAACTCATAGATATACATATTTTCACACACTTACACACGCTTACATGCATATACACACACTTTCACATAGTTTCACTACACACACAATTACGAACATTTTTACGTTACATTTTCACATAATGTCACACACATATACATTTTGAAAACACACACTTACACACATTTTTCACAACACATACTTACACATAATTTCAAACACACATATACTTACACACATGTTCACACATACACACACACTTATACATATTTTCACACATTTTCACACACACACATTTTCAGATGCACATACACACTTTCACACAAACAAAATTACAAACATTTACAAATAGTTTTACACACACACACTCTTATACATTTTCAAACACATACACTTACACACACACATACTTGTACATTTTAACACACACACACTTACACATATACTTTCACACATTTTTACACACACAATTACACACATTTTTATACACACATTTTCACACATATACATACACACATTTTCATACATTTACACACTTTTACATATACTTTCACACATGTTCACACATATTTTTACACACATTTATACACATTTTCACACATACATACACACATTTTCACACTTACACACATTTCACACACACATATACACTATCACATATTTTCACATACACTTACACACTTTCACACATTTACACACACACTTACATGCAATTTCACACACATATTTTCACACACAAATATTTTCTCACACACACACACACTTACATATATTTTCATAACACACACACACACACTTACATTTTCTTTCACACACTCATTTTCACATATTTTCATATACCCACACATACACATTTTCACACTTATACCAATGCACACATACACATTTTCACAGACTTACACACATTCACATATTTTTACACACAAATATATTTATACACATACTTGTATACATTTACACACAAACACTTATACAAAATTTCACATTTTCACACATTTTCATGTGAAAATGTGTGCAAGTGTATATGTAAATATGTGTGCCCAAATGTGTGAAATTGTATGCAAATGTATATGTGTGTGTAAGGGTGTGAAAACGTGTGTAAGAGTGTGTGTATGTGTAAAAATGTCTGTAAGTGTGCATGTGTGTGAAAATATAAAAAAGTGTGCATGTGTGAGAAAATGTGTCAAAGTGTATATGTAATTGTATTTAAAAATATGTGAAAACTTGTGTGTGTGAAAAAATATGTGTGTGTGAAAATGTGTTAAAACATGCAGGTGAAAATATATAAGTGTGTGTGTCAGTGAAAATGTGTGTAAGTATGTATGTGTAATAATGTTTGTGTGTGAAAATGTAAGTACGTGAAAATGTGTGTGTGTTTGAAAATATATATATGTGTGTGAAAATATGTGTGCAAGTGGGTGTGTTTAAGCATATACGAAAATATTTGTAGGTGTGTGTAAGAAAATATGTGTGTGAGAGAAAATATGTGTAAGTATGTGTGTGAAAATATATGAAAGTATGTATAAGTATGTGCAAAAATATGTGTGTGTGTGTGAGAAATATGCATAAGTGTGTGTGAAAATATGTGTAAGTATATGTGAAAAATGTGTGTATGTGCATGTGAAAATATGTGTGTGTGTCCCTGTGAAAATCTTTATGTGTGTTAGAGAAAATATGTGTGTGAAAATTTGTGTGTGTATGAAATGTGTGAAAGTTGTGAAAATATACGTGTGTGTGTGTGAAAATATGTGAAAGTGTGTATGTAAGTATGTGTGTGTGTGAGAAAATATGTGTAACTGTGTGTGTGAAAATGTGTGTTTTAAAATGTGTGAAAGTGTAAAAGTGTGTGAAAATGTGTGAAAGTGTAAAAGTGTGTGAAAATGTGTGTAAGCATGTGTGTAGAAATATTTGTGTTTAAGTGTGGAAATATATGTAAGTGTACGTAAGTGTGTAAGTGTGTGAGGATGTAAAAATGTGTGTAAGTGTGTGTATGAAAATGTGTGAAAGTGTTTGTGTGTCTGTGTATAAGTGTGTGAAAATATGAAGTGTGTATGTGTGTGTTAAAATGTCTATGCACGAAAATATGTAAAAGTGTGTGTGTGTGTGTGAAAATATGTGTAAGTCTGTGTGTGAAAATATGTGAAACTGTGTGTGTAAGTGTGTGCGTGTAAAAATATGTGTAAGTGTGTGTGTGAAAATGTGTGTATGTGTGTGTGTATAAGTGTGAAAATGTGTTTAAGTGTGTGTGAATGTGTGAGTATATGAAAATGTGTGTGTTTGAAAAGTGTGTGTGTGAGTGTGTGAAAATGTGTGTGTGTGTGTAAAAATATGTAAAAGTGTGTCTATACGTGTGTGTAAGTGTGTATGAAAATGTATAAAAATGTATGTGTGTGTGTGAGATAAAGTGTGAAATTTTATAAAAATGTGTGTAAGTATGTGAAAATATGTGAAAGTGTGATAAAATGTGTGTAAGCGTGTGTGTGAAAATGTTTGCGTGTAAGTGTATGGAAATATATGTAAGTGTATGTAAGTGTGTGTGTGTAATTATGTAAAAATGTGTATGTATTTGTAAAATATTGAAAGTGTTTGTGTGTGTGTCTGTATGTGTAAGTGCATGAAAATGTGTGTGAAATTGTATGGAAATATATGTACTCTTAAGTATTTGTGTGTGCATGTGAAAATGTATGTGTAAGTGTGTAAAAATGTATGTATGAAAGTGTGTGTGTGAAAATGTATGAAAGTGTAAGTGTCGGTGAAAATTTCAAAGTATGTGCGTGTGTGAAAATATGTGAAAGTGTGTGTGTGAAAATATATGAAAGTGTGTGTATGTGAAAATGTAAGTGTGTGTGGAAATGTAAATGTGTGAAAATATGTGTATGTGTGTGTGAAAGTGTGTGTGTAAGTGCGAAAATGTGTTTAAGTGTGTATGAGTGCGTGAAAGTTTGTATGTGTGAAAAGTGTGTGTGTGTGTGAAATGTGTGTAAGTGTGTGAGAAAATATGTATAAGTATGTGTAAATGAGTGCAAATGTGTGTGTGAAAATGTGTGTAAGTGCATGTGGATTATCACATTGTAATAATTTGTTGCAATTAAATGAATTTATATGAATTAAATGGTTTATTCAAATTCATTTAATAAATGAGAGTTCAACCATATCACCATTTAAGTGTGAATAATTTTGTATAATAAATACATTTGAATCACAATTACCACCTCCATAGTGATGTTTACATGTTTGTGAGCAAAAAATTGTGAAGCTAAAATGTGTATCACTTGATGGAAAAATTAATTTGATGATGTATACATTAAGCCACTCATTGTAAGCATTTTTATTACCTTTTTAAACATCAAGATTTTTGGATTTTAAAGTATGTATAGCTTAGGTTAATTTCAAAGCTTCTTAAAAGCCGAACCCTTTAATCCGTTCGATTACTACTTTTGCTTTTTCTTTTGGGTTATATACAGAAAATCCCTCTAAACTTACACTCAACCGCGATTTTGAAATTTCTCTCTTTCTTTTTTTTTTTTTTTTTCTCGCTAGGAATTGGGACAATTCGCATTTCCATGTTAAGCCCTTATCACTAGTGAATGAAGAATACATAGGGAAAGTGGGAAACAATGGAAGACTGAATAGATCATAAATTATACCTTATGGAAGTACGATAATTGTATCTTATGGTGTTGATGCTTCCACTGTTTCAAACGAATGACAAGGCAATGTATATTTGTCACACAAATTGTTTGGATGATTGAGATTTTTGTCACGTAACCAGAATAATTTGGTCCTGCGAAAATAATTTATTTTTAATTCAAATGTCGCATGGTCTTTAACTGATGAATTGTTGGAGGCAACACATTTAGATTTTCTGTAACACTTTTTGGTGTGATATTTGTGTGATACCACTTAGATGAGTAGCACGTGTCTTTCATTCAATATATATTCATGATAGGATAACATATATTACTCATCTAAGTTATATTATACAAATATCACATTAAAAAGTATCACAGGAAACCCATAGCTGAGACAGAGGCCTTGAATGATAGATTGTTTATGTTGCATAATTAAGTAAACATTCTGGTATAATATGAAGCTTAAATTCAATGATTTGTCGTAATTAAGATTATTTATTTTATAAGAGAAAAGGAAAGAGTAAATGATGTTATTGGTACCCAAACTTTTGACTGAATTGTATTTTGATACCCCAACTTTTAATTGTGTCATTTTGGTGTCACATCTTTACAAATCGTGTCTAATTGGTGCAATTATCCAATTCAGGTATTGGGGCAATTGTCATTTTGGTGTCGCATCTTTACAACTCTTGAATTGTCACGTGTATAGTACAAGAGATTAATAAGGGAAATTTCGGAATACAAATTGGAAAAATTGATATAGTTTCTTTATGACAACTATGAACAAATGAAAAAGAAAGTTAAAATCTACATTTAATCGTTAAGAATTTTCAAAATTTTTAGTGATTGAATGCAAACTCTTACTTTCATTTTTTTTCAAATCTGTGTTAATGATACTATAATATTTTATTTCATTTGTGATACAAAATTAATCCTATTCATCTCTTATGTGATACACGTGATGATATTTCGTGCCTTCCAGAAACCAAAATCAGATAATTGAACTAATTAGACACTATTTGTAAAGACGGGGTACCAAAATGACACAAATTAAAAGATAGCGTACACAAAGTGCAACTTAGTCAAACATTTGGATACCAAAAGTGCCATTACACAAAAAGAAAAGCGTTAAATGTCCTTGTATAAAGACACCTAAAAAAATTAATCATTAGTCTGTCAGAAATCGTAAATGAATCAATATTAGGCTTAACTCTACTTTGTACTCCCAAATTTGTACCGAATTTTTACTTTATACTCTAAATTTTTTTTTGTATATTTTACACTTCGAATTATCTAAATCTTATCACTTAAGTCCAAAATATGATTCTGTCAAAAAATTTAACTGTTGTAGGGCACATGTGCAACACTCTCCATTAAGTGCAAGTGACCATAAAAAGGCTTAACTCTACTTTACATCCTAACTTGTACCGGATTCTCACTTTGTACCCTAAATTTTTTTGGACACTTTACACCATGAACTATCTAAATCTTCCTACTTAAATCCATATGTGATTCATGTCAAAAAATATAACGATTGTAGAGCGCGTGTGCAACACACTCCGTATAGTAAGTGCAAGTGACCAGAAATAGATAACAATATACATATGAATCATTATTTTTATTTGTATGACAACTAATAGTTGATTACCTTATTTTTATGATCTATCTATTTGTACTTCTTCTTTTTTAATTACTCTAGTATAACCTAATGCATTCTCTCTAAAGGGGAGGGGGAGAGATGATACCCTCACAAATATAATATATTTAATGTGTCGTTTACCTCTGTTTTCACGTAATTTGAGCAATAATTGAGTTAATTATGAGATTAATTATTTTATTTTTTGTTTGTGTAGGTCTTGAATGAAAAGGAGTCAAAATGATCAAAAAGTTGGAGAAAAATCAAAAGGATGCAAAACTTATGCCATAAGGAGCGAATTTGAAAACTATTTGGTATTTTGGTCATAAATTTCTTGTCCAACCTCCAATTGAGGTGATTAAAAGTGTTTTGGAAAGTTAAGATAAATAGACACAACTTTCACGTTTTGAATTTTTCCAAATTCCATCAAGGTCGAAATCAAGGTAGAATTTTAAACTGACAAACTGTCCTCTGCTCACGTGTGCGAGGAAAAGCTTGCGCTTGTGCACAGGCCGAGAAAAGAAAACTTTCTCATCTAGAATTTACACACATGCGCAAGAAAAGGCTGCACATGTACGCGCGTCGAGCAGCTGGTGATGTGCATTGCTTGTTTTGGGAGTTTTCTCCACCCGATTGGACTCCTTATCAAGTTTTAACGTATTTTTATCATCTTAGGGGTCTAAAACCCTGATGTATTTCCTATAAATACTCTATTATGAGGGGAGTTGAGCATAACATAGCAGTTTTTAGTTAGATTAGACATTAGAATAGAAATTCATTAGATTAGGTGCTAAGGTTTCATTCTTCTTGTTCAAGATTACGAGTTCTATCAACTTTTCGGTCTGGCTACGTTACTGAGTTTGAATTCTTAATCTATATTCAGTTTAATTTCAGTTCTTATAATTCCATAGTTCTAATTTAATTTTCTTGTAATTTACTTGCTATTCTAGTTCATTAGTTTAAGTTTGCTTACGGTAAATTTTATTACTTTTGCTAGTTTTAATTAGTTTGGTATTTGTTCTTGATTTCTAGTAGTAAGGGTAGAACAAAAATCTTGTAATTGATTTGTCTAACTAGTTCGTGGGTTTGTGAAGCTTGGTTCTTGATCGATAGTTCTTATAGGAACGATCCTTTCTCACCTAATGTACAAACTCACCTCGTATCCTTGCGAGCGTGTGTAAGTATTGATTAGGGTTATTAAGACTTATTTATTAACTTGTTTGTGAATTGGATTGCCTAGTCAATATTACACCGAACAAATTTTTGGCACCGTTGTTGGGAACTATTCTTGGCGGAATATTAGGTTTAACAAACCTTACTAGATTAGACTTTTTATTTTATCTTAATTAAATTACAATTATTTTTGTTCTTCTATTTTTCTTTTAGATTTCTGTTTTAATACTCGAACTTTGGTTTTTCTCTTGTAGTTTATGGTAAATATTCGTTTCATCAACCAATCACTAATTCCAGGTGACTTGGAGATTGAATGAACTATATCTAGAAATCGCAGAAAACTACAGGAATCAGGCCAAGAAGAAAATTTAATGGAGAATCTGAATTGTAATATTGGGGATCAAGAAGAGGTAACAGGTAACAATGGCAATGGAGGCAATGCCAATCACCGACTCCTTAGAGATTATGCCATACCAAATTTTGAAGGGGCGACTTCTAGCATTACTCGAATGCCCGTACAGGTTAATAACTTTGAGATCAAGCTAACTCTGATTCAGCTACTCCAAACCTACGCTGTGTTTGGAGATGGGCCAAACGAGGATCCCTATGCTTATCTCATGAATTTTGAAGAAGTCATCGACACATTCAAATACAACGGGGTACATCTCGATTATGTTCAAATGAGAGCTTTTCCATTTTCTTAGCAGGATAGGGCAAAGGTTTGGTTGCAATCATTCTAGCAAGGTACTTTCACGACGTGGAATCAACTAACACAAGAATCTTTTGGCCAAGTGCTTTCCACCATCAAGAGCCAGAAAGCTCTGCAATGACATTACATCATTTTGACAAATCACTAGAGAAATTCTGAGTGAAGCATGGGAACGTTTCAAAGAACTACTCAAAAAGTGTCCGCATCATGCCATTCCATTATGGAAACAAGTATAGACAATTTATAATGGATCATTTTCGGAGACGAGATTGATCGTCGATGCAAGTGCTGGGGCGCTTTCCCTCTTAAAACTCCGGAAGAAGCACAAGAGTTGTTGGAGAGAGTGGCATCAATGCATTACTATCATGGCACAATCACTCCTTTGGTTGGACAACAATAGCAAGTTCAACAAGTCAATGTCCAACAAGGAGGTACGATTAATCTCAATGATGCCTTCTTGCCCCAACAAGGCATGATGTTGAATATGATGACCAATTTGACAAAGGCCCTAGAGAATTTGGGGACAAGTCTAGTGAACTCTATAGATTCACCATCTCAAGGAATATTAACTTGTGAGTTTTTGTGGAGGAAACCATCAAAATGGCCTTTGTGAAATACCCATGCCACAAGGTGAGCAAGTCCTATTCATTGCCAATTAGAATTCAAGATCAAGGAATCCACCCAGTTCATATGGTAATACATACAATCCATCCTGGCGCAACCATCTGAATTTTTTTGTAGAGAAATCAAAATAACGTTCAAAATCCATCATATCAACCAACATAGCCACAATCTAATATTTCTAATTAAACTTTGTCTTCCCGACTATATCAACCACCTCATCAAAGGAATTTCCAGAACTTTCCGACTCAGCCAAATAACTCATACCAACCTCCACCACCAAGACCCCCACTTTAAAATCCTAATTATCCTCCATATGTAAATCATGACCAATCCAATAAAGATAATTTGAGAAGGGATTTTGAGAACTTGCAGAGGGAATATGAGAATTTGTGCCACAAGGAACTTGGAAATGCAAATAGGACAATTTGTGAGGGCAAAACAATGAAAAACCTATGGGGATTGGCATTGCCAAGAGATACTATTCCTAAACAAAGAGATAACACTCACGGGAGAGAACAAGTGCAAGTAGTAACTTTGAGGAGTGGTAAAATTGTGGAGCAGAGGAAAGTCAATGAGAACAATGCAAGGACCGTGGAGAAGAGTGAGGCAAAGGAAAAGGAAGAAGCATCCAAGAGCAGTGATGATCAAAAACCGCCTTCCAAAGGTCTTGCCCAACAAGGTAACACGAAGGACCTCTCTACTGTACTAGGTAAGCAGGTAAGGTTTCCTTTCCCTCAAAGAATGAAGAAGGATGATAAAACGAAGAAATTCAAAAAGTTTTTGGAAATTTTCAAAAAGATTGAAATCAACATTCCTTTTATTGAGGCCATTGAAAACATTCCTAACTATGCCAAGTTCATAAAGTGGATTTTATTGAGCAAAAGGAAGCTATTGGGGGACGAGATTTTGTGCTTAAACGAAGGATGTAGTACTATTATTCAAAAGAATCTTCCCCTAAAACTTAAGCTTTGATCCTGGCTTTTTTTCCATTCCATGCAAGATAGAAGAAGTGACATTTCAAAGAGCCTTTTGTGATTTGGGTGCCTCCATCAACCTTATGCCTCATTCTACTTATAAGAAGTTGAATGGAGGAAGATTCAAACCAAACAAACACCACATTTCAATTGGCAGATCGAAGTGTGAGGCAATCGTTAGGAGTGGTTAAAGACCTTATCGTCAAAGTAGGCAAAGTGTTCCTACCAACTGACTTCATAGTTCTCGACATGGTGGAAGATGTGGTGATCCCTTTAATTCTTGGAAGACCTTTCTTGGCCACCGGATGAGCCATCATTGATATTTAAGATGGAAATTTACAATTTAGAGTTAATGATGATATTGTGTTATTTAATGTATTTGATTCTTTTAAATTTCCCTCTGAATATAATAATGTAATGACCATGTTGATATTATTGATGATTTAGTTATGGATTTTTACAGGAAATCTGTGGAAGATGACACCAAAGATATGGAGATTTTCGCATGAAGATATAATGAAATCTAGTGAGCAAGAAAGCAATAGAAAGGAGGAGATGAAGGAAGTTGCAAAAGATGATAAATTGGAGAGTAAAGGTAAAAGGGGGTCTTCGATCACTGAACCCCCCAAGGTTGAACTCAAACCATTTCCTCCTCATCTTAAGTATGTTTTTCTTGGAGAACATGATACACATCCTGCCATTGTGAGTGCTTCACTTTCAGACATTGAATTAGGTAAATTGATTTTTGCTCTTAAAAAGTATCGTGGGGCAATTGCATGGAATATTGAGAACATAAATAGAATAAGCCTTTCGGTATGCACGCACAAAATACTCCTTAATGATACTTATAAGCCAATTAGACGACCTCAAAGAAGGTTAAATCCAACCTTAAAAGAGGTAGTTAAAAATAAGGTTTTGAAATTGCTAGATGCCGGGATCATTTATCCCATAAGTGATAGTGAATGGTTAAGTCCAATTCAAGTAGTTCCAAAGAAAGGAGGGATCAATATACATAGTTTTAAATCGAAAAAAATGAATCAATTCCCTCTAGATTAGTGACGGGGTGGCGGATGTGCATTGACTATAAGAAATTTAATGAAGCCACTAGGAAAGATCATTTTCCTTTTCCGTTTATTGATCAAATGCTTGAGCATTTATCTGGACATGCGTATTATTGCATTCTTGATGGTTATTTAGGGTATTTTCAAATTGCCATTGCCCCTAAGATCAAGAGAAAATCACTTTTACTTGTCCATATGGAACTTTTGCTTACCGGCGTATGCCTTTTGGATTGTGCAATGCTCCTAGCATTTTCTAGCGATGTATGTTTGCTATTTCCCATGACATGATTGAGAAGTTTATTGAGATTTTCATGGATGATTTCAGTATTTTTGGTGATTTTTTTGATTCTCTTAGATAATCTTGCTTCTGTTTTAGAATGATGTGAGTCCACTAACTTGGCACTAAATTGGGAAAAGTGTCATTTTATGGCTATAGAAGGAATTGTGTTAGGCCTGTCTATAAAATTGAATTTTGCTAAGGGCCTTGAAGTTGATAAGTCTAAAGTAGACAGTCATTGAAAAATTGCCTCTTCCTACTAATGTGAAAGGAGTGAGGAGTTTTTTAGGTCACTTAGGTTTTTACCAACGTTCTATTAAAAATTTTTCTTTGATTTCTCGCCCATTATATACTTTGTTGCAAAAATATGTGCATTTTGTTTTCAATGATGAAAGTTTGTTTGCTTTTGAGAAGTTGAAAAAAAAAATTTATTACTGCACCAGTCATAATCGCTTCGAATTAGAAATTGCCTTTTGAATTAATGTGTGATGTGAGCAATTATGCGGTTGGGACAGCATTGTGTCAAAAGAAAGATAGAGTTTTGCATGTGATTTATTATGCTAGCTGCATTCTTAATGAAGCTCAAATGAAGTATTCTACTATGGAAAAAGAATTGCTGACAGTAGTATTTGCATTTGATAAGTTTAGGTCATATCTTATAGGTAATAAGGTGATTGTTCAAATAGATCATGCGACCCTTAAATACTTATTGTCAAAAAATGATGCAAAACCTAGACTAATTAGGTGGATCTTATTATTGCAGGAATTTGATTGGGAGAAAGTAGATAAGAAAAGAGTCGAGAACATGGTGGTAGACCACCTATCAAGATTAGAGCAATCGAAGGCAGAATTAGGTAAGGAGTTGCCGATTAATGAGACCTTTCCAAAAGAACACTTGATGCGAGTGGACAGTATGCTCCTTGGTATGCGGATATTGTTAATTTTCTCATGGCCAAAGTAATCCCCTACACTATGGACTCTAATCAGCAGAAAAAGTTCATTTCAGAGATTAAATACTACATCTGGGATGATGCTTATCTATACCGCCGATGCAAAGATCAAGTGATTCGGAAATTCATTTTGAAAAGCAAAATTCAAAGGTCTTATATCACTGTCACTTTTTGCTAGTAGGAGGACACCATGGTTCTCAAAGGATAGCAGTGAAAATCCTTTAGAATGGGCTTTATTGGCCTAAATTATTCCAAAATGCAAGAGACTGTATGCTACAATGTGATGAATGTCAACGTACCGGTAACCTGTCTAGAAGAGATGAAATGCCATTGAACAATATCTTAGTTTGCAAAATTTTCTATGTATAGGGCATTGACTTCAACCGCTGCACAACAATATATTCATTCTTGTAGCGGTAGATTACATGTCCAAGTGGGTGGAAGCAGCGGCACTACCAACCAATGATGCTTGAGTGGTAGTGAATTTTACAAGAAAGATCATTTTCTCACAATTTGGTGTTCCGCGAGCAATCATAAGTGACAGAGGATCACACTTTAAAAATTCTATATTTGAATCCGTCTTATCCAAATATTGTGTAATCCACAAGATAACCCTAGCATATCATCCGCAAACTTTTGGGCAGGTGGAAGTGTCCAATCAGGAGTTGAAATGCTTTCTTGAGAAAACCATGAACTCTAACTGGTCCAAAAAGTTTGATGACGCACTACGGGCATACAGGACAGCCTTCAAGACTCCAATAGGAACGTCCCCTTATCGAATAGTTTACATTAAGGCTTGTCATCTTCTAGTGGAAATCGAGCACAAGGCATATTGGGCAATTAAAAGTTTAAATTATGATCTGAAGGAAGTTGGGGAGTAAAGGCTTCTAGACTTGAACGAATTGGATGAATTTCGACGATAGGCCTATTAAAATGCAAAACTTTACAAGGAAAAATGAAAGATTAGCACGACAAGCATATTTCTGGGAAAGAATTCAAATCGGGGACATGGTATTATTGTACAATTCAAGACTAAAATTGTTCCCGAGAAATTAAAGTCAAGATGGTCGGACTGTTTGAGATAGTGCAAGTATTCCCATATGGATCGGGGAACTTAAGGAAGTCAAAGAAACATCAAAATGAATGGCCACCGGGTGAAGCGCTATTATGGCGAAATTATCCACAACGAATAGGAAACCATTCATCTCGCCAATGCTTGATCCTATGTGCCAAAGTCAAGCCTAAAACTATAAACAAGGGCTAATAATTGTATGGGAGGCAACCCATGCCTTTTTATAATTTTGTTTTTCTTGGTGTAGTCTGATTTTTATTTTATACACATGTTATTTGTGTGCATATCGTCCTAAGATGTATATTAAATAGACTAACATGTGTTTTACAGTTTTATGTTTGGTTTGAGTAGTTGGGAATAATTTTTGCATGCTTAAGGGTCTTAAATTATGCACATGCACACCAATTGGTGCGCATGTGCGCAATTTCTAGTAAGCGAAATTTTTTTTTCTCATCTCACGCACATGTGCGAGCTTTAGCTTGTGCATGTGCGCAAGCTACAGACCCGAATTAATTTCTGTGCCCGACTTTGCGCATTTGTGCAAATTACAGAAACATTCCCTACCTTATCAACTTCTTGTGCATGTGCGCAAGCCAATCTTGAGCACAATAAAAGGACCAAATGGTTCCCTTTTCTATTCAAACCCATACAAATTTTTTTAAATTCCCTCCTGTCTTTATAAATTCCTCTCAACCCCAAAACTTTCAACTCTCAAACCACTCATTTTTCTTATCAATCCACATCAAGATTCATTCAATTTTACAAGCATAACCATCATTGAGGTTTGATTGTCATTCAATTCCTTCAACTAATTCTTGTTGGGTTAACAAATTATATTGAATGAGGTTTTTAAATTTCATACTTTCACTGTGTTTATTTTTGTCAATTATATTCTTGGATGTTAGAACTGTGAATTTTGTGCTTGGTTAGTTGAATTGGGAGTACTTGTGTGTATGTTATACGTCAAAAAATTCACTAATTGTTCATGCACGCCAAATGTTCAACCAAATGTCTCAATGAGCAAAATTGTTAAAACCTTTGGTGTTTTTGGAGGAATTTGATTCTTTGGACTTAGGATATATCATATGATTACTCGCTATTCGATTTTTGAAATTAACAAGGGATTTAGGAGTGTTTAAGTACAAAATATGCGTGACATAGTATGGGTGTTCTTATGTGTTACTTGCTTTTGTGAATACTATAGTTTCATTTTAGTTTGAGGGTGCACAATGCAATAAGTGTGGGGTGGCTTGTTATTTACGTGTGTTCCATCTAATTGTATATTTTCTTTGGGCATGACACGTAAACACAAGCCTACCGATGAAGGCACTTCCTCAGCACAACAAGAACATTCTAAGCAAGAAGAGGAACCAATTCCAAATCAATTTTTAAATGCCGTAACATACAAACTATATGAGTCTGATATTGTAAAAAGGGTGGAAATTAAAGACAAATCCCTACTGCTGGAGCCCTTGAAATTTGCGACGTTATGTAGGCACGTGGCTGGAATTATTTCGTCTCTACCCCAAAGGCAGTTGTGCTCCCGATAGTATAAATTTTTGTTAGGGGCAAATCAGTGGATATATCTGGTAGTCTCGATTAATCGGTTGTTATTAGTAAACCAAATTTGCAATAATGAATGGTCGACGATTCAAGACAATATTATGGAACTAACTAATATCACGAATTTTATTTGCACTGGAGATGTCGGCTAGAATGGACAAAGGGTACTGGGAAGTTGCCCGACATTTCGATGCCAATAAGCTTTAGCTAGTTTGGTTTGTTTGGTTTAAATTTATTTATGCTTGTCTCGTCCCGGTAATTCATCTAACTCATAGCACTTTGGAGCGAGCCAAATTATTATATGCAATTGCTTCGGTAGACTAGTGGATGTGGGTCACTTGATTAGCCAGTAAATTCGACATACCACAGTGGTCAAGCCCGCTGGCTTGCAGTTCCCACATCTTATTACTATTATGTCTTGATGATGGTGTTGTGATAGATCCGGCCAAAGAAAAGTTGAAACTTGGTAGGCCAATTCGTTGAATCCTTGCCCAAGTTTCAGTATCGACTAGTGAACCAACGGGT
Source organism: Cinchona pubescens (assembly GCA_025175665.1). Lineage (NCBI taxonomy): Eukaryota > Viridiplantae > Streptophyta > Magnoliopsida > Gentianales > Rubiaceae > Cinchona > Cinchona pubescens. The sequence continues at coordinate 145,891 of JANKKI010000350.1, read as the reverse complement.
GAGACTTAATTAAGAGGAGATGCTTCAGTAGATTTTAGCGGAGCTAAGGTGCCTACGACACCACTTTGATATGTTTGTTCATTATCAGTATGAGTGACAGTAGACGATGAAGGCTCGACAGCTAGCCCGGGACACGCGAGGGAATGATTCTTCTACCTTTCCACCTTTTCCCCCTTTTCCACAAGAGCTAGTATCCTCTAGACGAGTCTTGATTTCTTGTTGTGTCGATGTTACTTAGGGATTTGTTCTTGCAGATAGATTTATTAATATCCATCATTTACTTTAGGATGATGTCATTTTTTTATTTTATTGTTTCCTTTACACTTTCTTTGTTTTGGTACTTGTGTATGCCCAAAAGGGATTAAGTTTTGTACTATTGTGGATTCTCTTATTCTCTCAATGTTTTCATGGATGTAACGTTTGTTTTTGTTTTAGAGATATGACAAGTTTCAACTCTTCTCATGAACATTTGTCCCGGGATACACTATGCCAACCGTTCTACATTGCCAGAGAAGATTTTTCCTTTCCTTTTTTATGCTTCATTTTCTTTAACATTGGGGAACAATCTTTATGTTTAAGTGATGGGTGGGGAGTTATTTGGATTTATATTTTCTTGGTGTAGTTTGCTCAAATTTTGCTGCAACTATTTTAGCTTTTCTTTTCATCTAAGAGTTTAAATTTTTGAAAATTTTTGTGCGAATTAGTTGAATTTTTGAAATTTTCAAAAATTTTGTAATCACATAGCATGTCTCTTTGATTTTTTGCGTGAGCTAGGCCATCATAAGTGAGTAGTTGATGATAATAATTTCCTTGCATGATTTTTGAGAATTTTTTAGCACTAATAGCCACAAATTATTTTTATTTCTAACACTTAGAGATAATTATGTAAACTCATTTATATTACTTCTAGAACTTTCTTTATTACATTTTTTATGCGGATTTTATAGACAACGTAATTTGATTTAAAGATAAGAGTAGAACATTTCTTTGGACATTTGAACTTTTCAAGCCAATCATTATTTTTAGATTTTTATCCCTAGTACCCTATTCGAGGCTTAATTTGTAATGAATGGAGAGAAATACTATTCACGTTCTTCCATAAAAACTCATTTCATCTACCTTGATGAGTTTAATAAATTCTTTAATTTTATCTCTCTAAATGTCCCTTAAGAGCTTTATTGTACATATTTATTTGGGATATAAGGGTGAAAGGTAGTGAATGAGTGTGAAAGTTTATAATAGGTGACTGGTGTATAATTATGGGGCTCAGAGGGGGTTGAGAAAAAAAATTTCAATTGAGAAGAAATTTTTTGACAAGTCCAGATAGTGCCTATCTCTGGTACCCGTATTGGGGGCAGATATAAAAAAATTTGATAGATAAATGTCCGGAGTAAAGGTTGGAGTGTTGGATTGAAATTGAAAAATGAAGACTTTTTGTTTGTTGTATAAAATTTTTCAAGGGGTGTTTGTTAATTAAGTGTGGTGTTACTTCTGTGAAGGATTGGTATTGAATGTGTTAGAGAGGAAGTTTTATTTTGATGTGTGACCAGCATTAATTTAAAACTCTTTCTTTGTCTTGATATATCATTCTCCCTTTCTTGATTAGCCAAGACCTTAACCTTCGTTACAAGCTAAAACATCCTACTTGATTTAAATTTGAGTTAGTTGTCTATATTAGTGGAAAGGTGTAAGAAAAGTGAGCTATGGGGTGTTTAGAAAAATTTTAAGAGTTTGCATGACTTGACCCGAGTGTCTTGAAAACTGAGTTTTTATTAAATGACTATATTCACACACACACACACACACATACCAGATTTCATGTGTAGTTTTTGTTAGCATTTGATTTCTTGATTTCTTAGATTACTCGTGATGGTGGTGTGATTCTTAATTATTCATGTGGACAATTGTTGAGATATGTTGGGTGCATTTTTTATGAGCTTATCTATTTTTATTCTATTTTTGCTTGAGAACGATCAAAAGCTAAGCGTGGGGTATTTGATAAGCTAAAAATGTTGTATATTTCATGTGTCGTTTACCTCCGTTTTCATGTAATTTGAGCAATAATTGAGTTAATTATGAGCTTAGTTATTTTATTTTTAGTTTGTGTATGTCTTGAATGAAAAAAGAGTCAAAATGATCAAAAAGTTGGAGAAAAATCACACTTATAAAGGATGCAAAATGTATGCCGGCAGGCAGCGAATTTGGACACTGTTCGGTATTTTGGTTATAACTTTCTTGTCCAAGCTCCAATTGAGGTAATTCAAGATGCTTTGGAAAGCTAAGATAAGGAATACATCTTTTATGTTTTGAGTTTTTCAAAATTCAATAGCATCAAGGTCAAAATCGAGGTGGAAGTTGAAATTGGCAAACTGTCCTCTGCGTATCGAGAAAAGAAAATTTTCTCCTTTGGAATTTGCACACATGCGCAAGAAAAGGCTGTGCATATGCACATGCCGAGAAGCTGGTGACGTGAATTGCTTGTTTTGGAAGTTTTCTCCAACCAATTGGAATCGTTATCAAGTTTTAAAGTATTTTTATCATTTTAGGGATCTAAAACCCTGATGTATTCCCTATAAATACCCCATTATGAGGGGAGTTGAGCACAACATAGCAGCATTTAGTTAGATTAGACATTCTTCTTGTTCAAGACTATGAGTTCTATCAACTTTTCGCATGTCTGGCTACATTACTGAGTTTGAATTTTTAATCTATATTCAATTTAATTTCAGTTATTACTTCAATTCTATAGTTCTAATTTATTGTTTTTGCGATTTATTTCTAGTTCATTAAGACTCAGCTTACGGTAAATTTTATTGTTTTTGCAAGTTTTAATTAGTTGGTATTTGTTCTTGAAAAACTAGTAGTTAAGGGTAGAACAAAAATTTTGCAATTGATTTTTCTAACTGGTTTCATGGGTAGACAAATCATCTAGAAATAGTTCTCAAACAGATGATCATTACTCACCCAATCTACAAACTCACCTCATATTCTTGCGAGCGTATGTAAGTATTGATTAGGTTATTAAGACTTATTTATTAACTTGTTTGTGAATTGGATTGCCTAGTCAATATTACACCGAACAGGGAGGGGGAGAAAGACAGCAAAAGGTTATGACAACCAAATTCAAGAGACAAAGTGCCTAACGTTTGCGAATTACAAAATTATTGACCAATTGAGGCAATTACTGACTTAATTAATTACAATAGTGGTTTTGTTTTTTCAACACTAGTACTCATTCATTTTGTTAATTTTCTAAAAAAGAACTTAAAACATATCCATGCCAAGAGGCTATGGCTATGTAAGATCAAATCAGTTATAAATCCATTTAAGTGAGATGACATTGTTTGGAAATTTTGATTTTTGACTTGAAATATAGTTGAGTTTGTGGTAAATTAATTTAAATTGAATTTCTGGCTTCAGAATTAGCATTTTTTCATGTTGTTACGTGGTTTTTATATTTGTTAGTTCTGAAGTAATTATGGAATGTTGTGCATGTCAAGTTTTTCTTCACCAACTCTTGTATAGGGGAAAGAATCTATTAACAGATCGTTTAATCGATTTACAAATCTGTCAAAACCAAGCAAAGGATCTTTGAACTTTTTAAATTCAATTCAATAAAATATTCGATTAATCAATTTCGAATTTGATTAACCAGATTGTACTTGACCTAGTTGGTCTGATTGACATTGGGGTGGAATTTTGTATACAAGAACATGTTCCTCAAACAAAACTTTCCTAATTTTGTTTGACTTTTTCTTTTTTTCTTTTTTTAAAAAAAAAACCACCTCTCCTTCTTACCATCTTGTGACTCGAACCCACAACCTATTAGTCATAGGAGAAGTGTCTTACCATCTAAGTTGTATTTCGTCTTTCTCCTAATTTTGTTTGGATTTTGATATGTGCATATGGCTATAATTAATTACTGATTCGATAAATTTAGTATACAAATATACCATGTACTGTAAATTCTTTTTTTCTATTTTTAAAAAAAAGGATCTACAGTGAATATCCACCTACCCCTTGGTAATTTGAACCCATAACCTAACTCGTATGGGGGAAGTGTAATGTTACTATTTGGGTTACACTTTGTTGTCAGTGTAAATTCAATAACTAACAATTGAATTATGTATAATAGTATAATATTATATAAGTTACAAATATTAATAATATAAGCATTGTAAAATTACATAATATAATTTATATGTGCTCAATTATTCAGTAACTAGCATTATAAGTATTTATAGTTTACTTCCAATATAATTATGTATAAAAATACATTATTTAATGTGTAAGAATATAAGAATGGCATAAATTATGTTAAAAGTTAAAGCTAAGCATATCTTAAGTTCAAGTTACTAAGCGGTAGGTTTTAAAAAATAATAATAAAATAAAATATACTTTTAGTAGAATAACTACGTTTATACTTGTATATACCACTTTTAGCTTTTAAAATTATTTATATTATTTGTGATTTAAAATATGTAAAATTACTTCATATGTTTGTAGATGTGTTGTAAGTTATAAGTATATTGTACAAATGAAATACAAACACAACATTATATATATATATATATATATATATATATATATATATATGTATATATGTATATATAGTATATATTTATAATATAAGTATTCTAAAATTACATAATATATTTAAATGTAATTATTCAATAACTAACATTATAAGTATTTATAGTTCACTTATGACCAATATAATTATGTATAAAAATACATTATTTAATGTGTAAGAATATAACAATGCATAAATTATGTTAAATGTTAAAGCTAATTATCTCTTAAGTTCAAGTGACTAAGAGGTAGTTTTAAAAAAATAATAAAATAAAATATACTTTTAATTGAATAACTATATTTATACTTGTATATTCTGCTTTTAGTTTTTAAAGTTCTTTATATTATTTGTGATTTAAAATATATAAAGATACTTAATATGTGATTCATGTGTTGTTGCACTTATAAGTATATTGTACAAACACAACACAACACAACACACACACACACACATATATAAATATATATATTTATATATATAATCAAACAAAATTATGTCCTATATAAAAAACAAAACAAATTAAATTAATATATTTTCCATATTATGGATTGGGATCAAACACTATATTAAGATCATTATAAAAGATAAAAATAAGAATTTGTTCTTTTATCTTATCTAAAATGCATAAAATGTTGGTTGAAAAACCATTTATATTATTCTAAAATGTATTCAACTCTCATGAAAAATATGCAATTTTAACGACATCTGAAATGACACATAATTTTTAATAATTTCTACCAAAATTAAAATTTTAATATATTATGTAAAATATGTATGCATGTAAATAATATGTTGGTGTTTTTTTTTTTTTTTTCATGTTTCTTAATCTTATGATAATGTTGGCCCAAAAGCAATCTTTGAGGAGGGTAATTAGATTGTCTCTAAAAACAAACCTTTTAATGTGCTTAAAGGAAATTTAAACTTTATGCATCAAATAAACACTTAAGCACAAATAATCAAAGATAAATATTCAATCAATTAATGCTCAAAGACAAATGAGAAATATGAAGATTGAGATTAAGAAATGAAAACCAAACTCCCAAACTTCTCAAGTTTAGAGTGTACATCCACTGGTAAAATATGTATGAGTTTGATTTATCTTCATGCAATTCAATTTTTTTCATTGCGTTCTTGTTCTTTAAGGTTATCGTTCTTGTCTTGTTGAAGTTAGATTCTTAATTGCCTCCATAGTTGAGTAGTTAGGATTTTATTTCATCGTTCTTAATCGCTTTTGTAGGAGTAGATTAATTTAAATTCTTGTTCTTGATTAAATCCTTGCAAGTAGAGTAGATTGATTTAGATTTTTAGTCAATTACATTTAATTGCTTTCTATAGAAATAATATTTTACACTATTGTCTTTATTTTAATTTCTCGTGATTAAATTTAGTCAAAAACTCTTGATTATTTTGCCTAACTAGTAAATAGGTTTGTGAACCTAATATTTGTTCCAATAGTCCTCGTGAGAACAATTCTTACTCATCCTGTATACAAACTCACCTCATATACTTGCGAGTGTATGGGAATTGATTAGGATAATTAAGGTTATTTTTTATTATTAATTGTTCATTGTTTTCACAAGCCTAATCAACATTTCACCGAACATGTTTTTGGCGCCGTTTCCAGGAACTATTTTTGTTTGGTAACAATATTAGGTGTAGTGAGTCTTACTAGATTAGACTTTTTATTTCTTTTATTATTTATTTACAATTCTTTCTTGTTCTTTCGGTTTTGTTTGGATTTTTGTTTTGGATAGTTGATCTTTGGTTTTCTTTTCTTGTAGTTTATAGTAGATATTCGCTCGTCCAATTAACCACTTCGTCCTATTGACTTGGAGATTGAATGGACTATAAGTAGAAACCGTAGATGACAATACTCAAACCAAGGTGACAAGCTAATGGAGAATCCAATCCGCCCTACGACTGAACAAGAGGAGGTTACAGGAAACAATGGCATCTAGGTTAATGCTAATACTAATCCCCGACGTCTTAGAGATTATGTCATACCCAATTTTGAGGGGGTGAGTTCTAGCATTGTTTGATTGCTCATGCAAGCAAACAACTTCGAAATCAAGCCTGCACTTAAACAAAATGCTCCAAACAGATGTAATGTTTGAAGAAGGACCCAATGAAGATCCCTATGAGCACTTAATCTCCAAAAGTTTAAAGAGGTCATTGATATATTTCGGTATAATAGAGTCTATCCCGATTGTATCTAGATGAGAGCATTCCCTTTTTCTTTATGTGATAGATCATGGTTGCAATCATATTGACAAGGTATTTTCACAACATGGGACCAACTCACTCAAGAGTTCTAGCCAAACATTTTCTACCGACTAAGACCGCTAAGCTCTGAAACGAAATCACATCATTCAAACAAATCACTGGAGAAAGCTTAGATGAGGCGTGGGATCAGTTCAATGAGCTATTGAGGAAGTGCCCACACCATTCTATACCTCTATGGCTGCAAGTCCAAACCGTCTATAATGGATTATTTCCGAAGACAAGATTGATAGTTGATGCTAGTGTGGGAGGTTCTTTCCCCTATAAGAGTCCGGAGGAAGCGCAAGAGTTGTTGGAAAGAATGGCATCCACTCATTATTATCATGGAGCAATAACTCCCGTAGTTGGACAAAAACAAAAAGTAAGTCAAGCCAACGTCCAAACAATGAGGTATGCCTAATTATGATACTTTCTTATCTCAGCAGAACATGATGATGAGTGCCATTACAAACTTGACAAAGGCTGTAAAGAACATAGGAAGGAGTTTGGTGAACTATATTGGGTTGATATCACAAGGGATCCTGAGTTGTGATTTCTACGGAGGAAATCACCAAAATAGCTTTTGTGGGATTTCGGTGATGCAAGACGAGCAGGTTCAATACGTTTCTAATCAAAATTTTAGCTCACATAATTAGCCACATACTATGGAAATACATACAACCCTTCTTGGCGAAATCATCCAAACTTTTCTTGAACTAACCAAAATAATGTCCAAAATCCTTCATTTCAGAACCAACCATAACAAAAATTTTCCAACCAAACCTCATTATCTAGACCATATCAACCACCTCAGAAAGGTACTAAGATTTCCACCTCAACAAAATAGATCATACCAACCTCCACCACCTAGACCACCATCTCAAAATCCAAATTATCCTATCATATATGTGAATCATAATGCACCCAATGATAATAATCTGAGAAGAGATTTTGAGAAATTGCAAGGGAGTATGAAAATTTACTGGCTATCTAGAGGTGTATGAGAGACAATTGGGACAAATAGTCTAACAAAACACTGAAAGACTGGTTGCAGTATTGCCCAATGATACAATCCCAAACCTGAAAGAGCAATGAAATGCTATCTCCCTAAAAAGTGGAAAAGAGTTGGTTGTGCCGAATGAAAAACAAGAGGATGGTAAAGAAGAAGATAAGAAAAACTCCAAGGTGATTGAGGAGAAGAATGAAGTTGGTTGTGATGATGACAAGATGACAAAAATGGATGAAAACAAGGAGCTAAAAAAGAAGCACATAGTGGAGCCTTTGAATTTGCATCCTTCAGTCAAGATTCCATTCCCTCAAAGGCTCAATAATTCTAGAAAGGAGGAAAAAGACAAGCAATTTCAACAACTCATCAACATCTTCAACAAGGTTAATGTCAACATTGAAGCCTTTGGTTGATATTCTCACCAAAATGCCCAACTACGCGCGGTTTATGAAGGATTTATTGGCAAGGAAGGGGAAATGGGATGATGGTGAGAAAATTTATTTCGATGCCAAGTATAGTGCAATTTTTGAAAGGAGATTACCACATAAACTCAAAGATTTTGGTAACTTCTCAATACCGGTGAATATTGGAGGAACAGCGCTACATCATTCACTTTGTTATTTAGGGGCTAGTATCAACATCATGCCGAAATTCATTTATGATAAGTTAGGAATCACCATCGCCCAACCGACTAACGTTACACCCTAATTCACAGACTTGATTGAAAGAAAACCCTATGACTTGTTGTAGGAAGTGCTTGTGCAAGTGGAGAAATTGGTGTTTCCCATTGATAAATCTTGGTGTTGGACTTTGACAAGGACAATGAAATACCTTTGATTCTTGAGAGGCCATTTTTATACAATCGCACATGCATTGATAGATGTTAATAAAAGAAACTTGATTTTACAAATTCAAAATGAATTGGTTTAAATTGATGTTTTTGATTATAATGATAATTTTCCTATTTGTGAAGAAAAATGTGCTAATCATTCATTTCATCCTTCTATTGACAGGTCAAATGAAGAATTCAACCACCCGACGATGTGTGTGGGGTGATAAAGGATCAAGAAAGTTGTGCAAAGCATCGGAAAGTTTGTGACGCCCAAAAGTTTAAAGAGCGCAAAAACAAGAGGAAATGGTTCAAAAAACAATTGGACGTGTTACTGAGAACATTGGCTTTGGTGACTACAAGAAAACGTGGATTTCCTCAAAGAAAAGCTAGGAATCAAGAAATATCAGTTAAGAAGAGTGGGTTTAAAATTTTCCATGGAGGCCTAAAGAAAGGGGGTGGCCAACCATCCTGGCATGTTTCACATGAGCAGGAGTGCAATAATCAAGCTTAAAACTATTAACAAGGGCATTACATGGGAGCTAACCCATGTTTTTTCCTAATTTTATTTCTCATATTTTTGTTTAGTTTCTTGGTTTTATTGTTTTTTTTAATGTTTAAAGGTTTTTATGTTTTGTTTATGTTTTAGTGGTTGCTGTTTTCGACTTCGACTCAAGGGTATTTAGTTCAACATGAACAGCACTGAACGTTTTTCGTTGACAGAGAAGCTTTCCTTTTTCCCTTTCTCTTCTTCATTTTTTGCATTAGGGACAATGCTATACTCTAAGAGTGGGGTGGGGAGTTTTCTTAATTTCTATTTGTTTGGTAGTTAGTTTGTTCATTTTGTTGAATTTTTACTTTCATATTAGTAGCTTAGCTTTTGACTTGATAGCTCTTCAAATCTTTGAAAATTTTGTTCACAAATTGCTTACCATGTTTCTTTGAGTTTCTTTTCGATAATTTTTTAGCTAAGTTTTCATGAATAGGGTAATCAGTGTTAATATTTACCTAGCCTGTTTTCTAATTTTTGAGCACTAACTGCCCTACAATGTTGACAGATAATTATGTAGATTCACTTATATTGCAATGCCCAGATTCTTTCTTTATTAAATTTTCGAGGCGAAATTTTAAATAATTTGATTTGATTTAAAGATAATGGTAGGCATTTCTTTGGACGTTTGAGACTTTCAAGCCAACCATTACTTTAAAATTTATCCCTAGAATCCTACTTGAGCCTTAATTTGTTTTGAATGGACATAAACACTATTCATTTTTAACTCATTTTTTATCTACCTTTGTGAGCTATCCTAAATGTCGTCCCTTAAAAAGGTTTAATGCCATATTAATTGTTAAGGGGATATAAGTATAGAAGGTAGTTGTATGGGAGTGTTAGAATCTAATGGTGTACAATTTACAGGTGTAGGGGTGTTAAATAATTCACTGGCACTTACAGTGGAGTGTTAGCCGGTAGTGCCTATCACTGGTACTAGCTTAGATATTTTTTTATGAGTAGTGCCTACCACAGGTACCCATTTTGGGGAATCAAAAAAAAGGATGGAAAATAAAGTAGCATTTCGATTCAAATAAAAAAAAAAGGAGATATTACTGTGTTTACAAAGTATTGGCGAGTAGGATTGAAAATGAAAAAGTAGGATTTTCTTTTGCTTTTTGCATAAAATTTTTATAGGTATTTGGTCAATTAAGTGTGGGGTTACTTCTTTGAAAGTTGGGTGTTTTAGTGTTCAAAAAGAAGTTTTATATTAATGAGGAGCATATTAATTTAAAGCTATTTTTCTTATTTATTTATCCTTTTCCCCTTCTTTGTTAGCCAAGACCCTAGCCTTACATTACAATCTAAAAGTCCTACCTAATTTAAGTCAAGTCAATTGTCCATATTAGTGGAGAAATGTAAGAAGAGTAAGTTATGGAGTGTTTAAAAAAAATTAAGCAGTTTGCATGATTTGATCTGAGTGTTTTAAAAGTTATTTTTGTATGGCTATGCACACACCTACATTAGAATTCATGTATAGGGGTTTATTATCATTTGACTATTTTCCTTATGACGGTTTGTTCTTGGTTATATATGAGGATATTTGATGAGATGTGTTGAGTAATGTTTGTGATTTATTTCTATATTTTGCTCGAGGACGATAAAAAATTAAGTGCAGAGTAGTTGATAAACACGTAAATATCGCATATTTTATATATCGTTTACCTCATTTTTAGTGATGTATAAGCAAGAATTGAATAATTATGATCTAAAGTGGTTTATTTTGAATTTTTTAGGGTTTAAGTGACAGAAAGAGTTGGGCAGTTTATCACAAAATTGGAGGAAACTTGCAAAATTAGAATTTACGTGCTCCGACGAGGAGCGATGCAGATGTAGTTTGGAAGAAATGGCATAACTTTCTTGTCCAAATTCTGATTGAAGTGATTTTGGATGCATTGGAAAGCTAAGACAAATATCTAAAACTTTCATGTTTTGAGTTTTCAGAGATTCCAATAACATCAGGATCAAAATAAAAATAGATGCTCCTTACTAGAAGTTACGCCAATTTGTAAAGCCCATGCGCAACATCTATTAGTTCCAATCTTTGATTCTGGAGATAGTGCCCAGGCGTGACATTTATGCAGTGCCCAAGCCCGCGTTGTCAGACAGGTTCGATGTGCTTGCTTATTTTGCAAGAAACGTCCTCCCATGAGCCTGTTTACGTGAAAATTCGTGTACTTATCATTCCAGAGCCGCAAAACCCTAGTTTTACTGATAAATACACCAAGAAAAGGGGAGGAAAGAAGAATCAATCATCGGCCATTATTAGTTTTTTAGTTTTCAATAGTTAGAATAATAATTTAGTCGTAGGGTAGATTTTCTCAAGTGTTCAAGATAGAATTTTGTTCTCTTGTCAAGGATTCAAGATTCAACGATCATCAACATTAGTTTTCACTACAATTACTGAGTTTGATTGATCTTTATGCAATTCAATTTTTATTTTCATCGCGTTCTTGTTCTTTAATTATCATTCTTGTCTTATTGCATTTGGATTCTTAATTGCTTCTGCAGTTGAGTATCTAGGGTTTTATTTCATTGTTCTTAATCACTTTTGTAGGAGTAGATTAATTTAACAATTCTTGTTTTTGATTAAATCCTTGCAAGTAAAGTAGAAGCTTTAGGTTTTTAAGAAGTGTTATATTTAATTACTTTCTGTAGAAATAATATTTTACACTATTGTCTTTATTTTAATTTCTCGTGATTAAATTTAGTCAAAAACTCTTGATTATTTTGCCTAACTAGTAAATAGGTTTGTGAACCTAATATTTGTTCCAATTGTTCTCGTGGGAACAATCCTTACTCATCCTGTATTCAAACTGTCTCTTATATACATCGAGTGTGTGGAAATTGATTAGGATAATTAAGATTATTTTTGTTCATTGTTTTCACAAGCCTAATCAACATTTCATCGAATACTTTCGGACGGCCAATGGAAATACTCCACGTCCGATGGTCCGTCTAAACTCTTGATGGATTCTTGTCTTGCCTTCATTTGGACGTCCGTTCTTGCGTTTGGTCTGAATTTTTTCACTTAACTGTTTGGACATTATCCTTTGTTTGAAACTCTGTCTTTCGGACAGTCGTCTGCGTTCGAAGAGTGTATCACCTTCAATGCTCTCTGGTTATGTATTGGACAATCCATTGCCTCCAAGCTCCTTTTTTTTGGACGGTCATTAGCATCTGTAAGGTGTTCTTCATCTTTTCATTATAAGAGACTTTTTTCTAACAGTCAGTAGTGTTCGAACTTCCTGTTACTTTGAATTATTGCTGCACACTTAACTTTAAACCATTAGAAGGAATTTGTCATCAACAAAACATGATTGGGATTCTACAATCTCCTCCTTTTTTATGATGACAAATTAAATGGATAATCTTAAAACAATCATAAGAAACGAAGCGTAAAACAAGAAGTTATGTCCATTATTTCTCCCCCCCTTTGGCATCATCAAAACATTGGAAAGATTAATGCAATTTATTCACAAAAGACCTAAGAGCTACACAAAGAAAAACACATGCAAGCTCCTCCTTAATTAAAGCAATATTTCTTTATCAAATATCCCCCCCTTAAACTATGCATTTAATTCAAGTGAGTTACTAGTGGATAAATTAAGTTTATAACATTTCTTCCCTTTAGCATATACTCAATTAGAAGCGAGGTTAATCATGTATAGAGTCAACATCAAGATTGTGCCATACAAAGTATTCTTTAGTCATTCTTTCCTTAACTCCTCTTATTTTGAAATGTGTATGAATAAATACCAAGGGGTTCATTTAAAGGAGCATCATTAAAACAAGAGTTGGTAAACAATGAAGCATATGTGATGCAATTTCACATTTATCTCATCATGATGTGATGTTATATACACACACACGCACACACACACACATAGGGAGACATTTTAGGTGCAAGAATGACAATTACCATCATGCGAAATATTTCACTTGCCCAAGAACTATAAGCTAGATTAAAAATGAATGGTTCCCTCTCTTTTGCAAGTAATGAATTGAATCAAACACAATTGGAGGTAATCAACATCATTTCGAATAAACCATTTTATGAAGATAAACATATTTCTATCACATAATTGATTAGCACACAAGAGGTTACGTTTCTAATAGGCAATTAGAAGCACATTATTGACAAGAATTTTAAATGTTACCCATCTATGTCATCTTAACTCATATGTTTTGAACACCCTCCATTGATGATCCATCTTGAATCCCTTCATGTATACTCTCCAAGCATACCTACATACAAAGTTAGGTAACAACTTAGAAACTAAACTATTTTGGGTTAACATGAGTTAGTAAATTTACTTAATATCCACAAAGATTTTATTCCTAATTTTTCATTTATTTTAACATTACAATTTTTCTTCACATGACCATGTTGATGCAATAATAGCACATAATATTCTTATTGCAATACAAAGAAGATTTAGATTTAACAAAGTACAAATCAACCTTTTTAAAGGTGATAAAGTTCTTATTGATAAGCATGTTTCTAATCATTTTCTTTTCAACAACAATTTATTTTTATTTTTGCAAGAAAAAACTAAGATCATATATTATTTTCTTTAACAAAATTTGTTCTTCCTTGATCTTTGCCTTTGCATCGAATCCATTTTTCTTCAATGCATTAGTTCCTTTTGTCAACATATTATTTCCATGCACAAGTTTTGAGTTGGCACTCAATAAAGCATTAACCTTAATTTTTAGCTTCTTGTTCCTAGCATATGATTCTTTCAAATATTCATGCATTTTAAAAAAAAATAATTCAACATCATCATCATCACAAGAATCATAACTAGAGGATACCTTATTATCTCCAAAGGCCATGAAAGCTATTTGGGCCGCCCCATATTCATCTTCAACTTCTCCATTCGAATTGTGATCTTGCCATATTATATTGAAAGTTGTTGAAGTGAGGCTTCCTTGACCCTTTCTTCTTTTTGGATGGACATTCATTTGCAAAATGTCCCAATTGGCCATATTCACAGCATTTTTCACTTGCCTTCTTACTTGTATCTTTTTGTGAAGCCTTCAATGCTACACTTCTTTTTTCCCTTGTCTCCTTATTATCTTGTACCTTATATTTTATATGCTTCAACTCATAGGAGGTTAGTGATGTGATCAATGATTCAATAGATAAAGAATTCAAATCTTTAGACTCTCTAATATCTTCACTACCTTCATGAATTTATTTTAATCAATCCCAAATATTCTTGGCCTATATACAACCCTTTACTCTAGTGGACTCATTTACATCTAAGGCACTACACAAAATATTCATAAATTTAACATTTAAAGATAAATTTATCCTATCTTGTGGAGTTAATTCATTCCTAGTTTTAGGCTTTAAACTATTTGTATTTGCATCTAGGATATTAGCTTCTAGAGGACCTTTGGTGTAACCTCAAATCGATATCAATAAACTGAATAAATATTTCCATTATTTCCCTCCAACTAAGACCATTAAATATGGGAGGTCTTAATGGATTGTCGTTCTGGAAATAATGCATTATTGATTGCCATGATCTTTAATCTAAAGCTGATTAAGCTCAATATAAGAGACCAATGCTCTGATACTAATTGTTGGCTCAAAAGCAACCTAAGAGGAGGGAGTGAATTAAGTTATCTCTAAAAACAATCCTTTTAATGTGCTTAAAGGAAATTTAAACTTTATGCAACAAATAAACACTTAAGCACAAATAATCAAAGATAAATATTCAATCAATTAATGCTCAAAGACAAATGAGAAATATGAAGATTGAGATTAAGAAATGCAAATAAAACTCCCAAGCAAGCTCCTCAAGTTTGGAGTGTACATCCACTAATAGTGCATTTTCAAAGAAGTTGAGACAATAACCTTCTTGTATACAAAGTAGAATCACCCTTTGCACCAATTAAGTCCCTTTAGTTGAGTAAAAGGGTTTTACATCACAACCTCATTTTTGTACACTTCTTATCCCTCCACTTTTATACTTGAAGATCACTCACTAGTATACTCTTGCTCACACTAATTCCCTTTAGTTGAGCCAAGAGTTCTATTCTACTCAAACCAATATAACCCACTCTATTTTAGCCTATTTTTCTCCAAAATACACAGTTCTCATAAGTGTTTGTATTGAATGTAGTAATTCCTTTTTACATTTTTCAGTCTAAGGGGTATTTATAGATGCCAAAAAACTGCCTCCAACAACTCTCCAATGGCTATTTTCTATTTACTGAAAAACTAGCCGTTAGAGCTTTCAAACGGCCAATGCCAATACTCTGTGTCCGATGATCCATCCGAACTCTTGATGGATCTCTATCTTGCCTTCGTTCGAACGTCCGTTCCCGCATCCGGTTAATCTAGTGTGTAATAAGAGATCAGTGGCTACTGGATTTTTTCACTTAGTTGTTCGGATGTTATCCTTCATCCGAAATTTTGTCTTTCGGATAGTCATCTGCATCCGAAGAGTGTATTACCTTCAATGCTCTCTGTTCATGTATCAGATAGTCCTTTGCGTCCGAGCTTCTTTCTTCCGAATGGTCTTTAGCGTTTGTAAGGTGTTATTCATCTAAGATGTGTATTTAACTTTCAACAGTCAATAGCATTCGAACTTCCTGTTATGCTACACTTTAAACCACTAGAAGGAATTTGTCATCATCAAAACATGATTGGGATTCAACAGATAACATTCACTTCAAGATTCCAATGACGTTCTGAACTTTTTTTTTGGGACTTTCTAAGCTCTTTTTATTCATCTTAAATGCCATCGAATGTGATTACCTCCAAATTTATTTTGATATAGTATTCTACTATGAAATTAAATTTTCATTTATTAAATACATAAACAAAATGTGAAGCCGGTAAAAATACATGAATTTTAGTTTTCATTTTTTTCGTATTCTTTTGATCAATTCCTTGTTTTGGTTACTCTGACATTTAATATAAATCTTTGTTATTTTATTTTATAGTTTAACAATTGCATTGTAATTTCTAAAGATGACATGGAAACTCAATTGTATTTGCAATTATTTTAGAGTATTAAATAGTATGGTTTCATTAGTATAAATTATGCTATTTGTTTACATTACTTACCTACTTATTCGTACTACATTGTCAATCCTACCATTTATTAATACATATAGTATGCTTATAGGTCTTGCTCTGATTGTTCTAGAACATTTTGAGTATTATATCGTACCAATAGTTGATATTTTTTCCTCATCAATGGTTACTCTAATATATTTTTTTGGTTCTTTTATCAAATGCTTCAATATTATTAGAGTATTTAATCATGTGCTTAATTTTCATAATATGTGTTGTTTTTATACTAATTATTTAGCTAAGTACGTTTTCTATGTTGTCACTCAACAAATTATGCATACAATTCTTATGTCCCATCATTTTGCTGTGTAGGCGTATGAAAGGAGGGCGTTGAGTTCTCTGCCTTTGCACAACAGATGACCTTATTAAAGCATGCGCAACTTACGTTAGAGGAATGATTGTTTCCCTTTGAAGTGCCGCTATGCTCTTTGGCATCCCCCCCCCCCCACAAAACCCTTTCACTTCCCAATCCACGATCAGTTTTATCCAATTTGCTGCTATTTTCTTTGAATTCCTTATCTTAACTTCTCTTCTTATTCTATTAATCACATGAAGCATCGTGCAGTTCTGGAGCGGCAACTAAACTAAAAAGGTAGTGAGACTGACCGCAATTTCAGTAATAGGTTGACTTTCTTTCATTTTGGTTATGGAAAGTGAAAGTAATTTCGTTTAATACGAGATCGCTTCAGAAGTCTTGCTTTTTACACAAGGTAATGCTAATTAAAGTGCCACAGCTGATTCGTCGAAAAGACTCGCAGCATTTGTCCACTTCTCTGACTTTGATTTTTAACAATATTTTGGGCACTCATCGTATCATGAGTTGAACATTTTTCTACCTCATTGATAGCTACTCTAAATCAATATTCTACACAATGGTGTTATAAAGATAAGGATTTGGTCATCAATATTTTACAAAGTGAAGTTTAGGTAGTAAAACGCTTTATTTATGACTTGTTGGTAATAAGGTTCGAGTCACTAATGGATAGGGAGGTGATTTTTTCTAAAAAATAATAATATTAAAGAGATATAAAATAATGAATATTTTGATCTCAATTAAAGATGTAAATTACAAATTTTTTATATAAATTATAAAATTTGTATTGGTATGATTATTAATTTTGTAATTTTAGGTTGAAACAAAATTTTGATATCAAAAACAAATTTTATTGATCTTAAACCATATAAAGTCAAACATGATGCATAGAATTTATTAGAGGCATTTCCTTTTTTTGTTTTCTTTGGTTAATGTTAGTGAAGTTGATTTTTTGTAAGGATAAACTTAATTCTATAAGGAAAAGGAGCTATTAGCACTAATAAATTTGAAAGTCCTACAACTTAACTTATTTGTTACGATTAACAACTAACTAATTATTATATATTGATCGTATAAAATACCACCTTATTTTGTATTAAAAACAAATACATGATTAATCAATTACAATAGAATCAAAAGTTTTATCTTTTATTCAAGATATTTATTATTTTTTATTAAAATACGAAAATATATAAAGCAACTAAAAATGAGTATAATTAACTAAAATACAAGAGTATATATAACTTAATGAACAATTAGAGGAAAAAAATAATTGTGGTGAAACCATAGATATATAATAGTTGTAAAAAAAAAATATAAACAATTTAAACACATATAGATGTTATAAATATTTTTTTTTATAATATTTTCTAAAGTATAAATGATTTTTTTACTCTAATGTGTTTCTATTCTTATTATGTATTTATGTACATAATTATTTAAAAATTCCAAGTAAGAAACAATTTGAACATACATAATAGTTATAAAGACTACTTTATTTTATTTTTGCACAAATATAATTACTTTTTATAAATAAAAATTTCTATCATCTTATTATGCATCTATTCCAAATTTTTGTATAAATCTAAGGAATTTTGTTATATTAATTAATTTGAAATGTGTACATTAAATATATAGTAGTAATATAAATTATAAAAAATATATAGTTTTATTAAATGAAATAGATAATATTTTAGATAAATCAATTATATTTGATCAAGGACTGTCTACAAAAAAACAAATCATTAAGCACTTGTTTGCATGAACTAAAATTATTTAATTTTTTGTATATTAAGCATGACAAATATAGTTGCTGTCTCTTATACACATCTAGATGTGTATAAGAGACATAAATTGGATAATATTTTTTTATAAGGATTTATATTTCATTAAGAGTGGATATTTTAGGTATCACAAAAAGGGGAAACAAAAATTGGTTTTATTTTCTTATCGAGATTGAGAATTATATTTATCATTTATTCGTATATCAAAATATATGAAAGAAGGCTTATATTCAATTAATGAATTGGGTTATAACCAAATTCAAAAAACTTCTTAAACATTTTTAAATTAATTAGCCAAATTCATGAATTTGATTAATCCAACGACTTCTGGCTGAAATCAAAATTAAGTAAACGAAATTCATTAACCAAATTTAAGTAGAAATTGATTGCAAATTTGATTAGCTAAATACTTGCTCACTCCTCTTGTGGTAAATAGTATGATGGAGGAAGAATTCAAAGTTGCTCATTTGGAAGACATATATATAGAGG
Organism: Cinchona pubescens; assembly: GCA_025175665.1. Classification (NCBI taxonomy): domain Eukaryota; kingdom Viridiplantae; phylum Streptophyta; class Magnoliopsida; order Gentianales; family Rubiaceae; genus Cinchona; species Cinchona pubescens. The sequence continues at coordinate 126,992 of JANKKI010000350.1, read as the reverse complement.
AAACACGTTTAAGTACTTGTGAGGATATGCAACAGCAATTTAAGAAGAACAAAACAAGTAATCACTGATTGAAAGACGATCGAACACTTACATTAACGAGAAAATGTAACATGACAATACAAAAACTAAAGGCATACAACAAATATCACAAGACAAATTCTCCTCCTATTCATTCCATCATGGGCTTCTTAAGATGGAGTTTGGAGATCGACTTCAACATAACTGATCAAGTACTCAAGGAGCGACCGAACCAGCCACGCATAGCCATTGACCCTCGAAGATGCTATTGCAAACGAGATTGGTATTGATCGCACTAAAGGCTTGGGCTGTGAGCTTGAATTGCTGGGCAACACTGAAACATGTGTCACCAATTTCTGCTCCATGCACGGAGGTGCAAGCTACATTTGGTGTTGGTACTGGATTGTCATTTCCAGCTGCATTATACAACATTTATACGAAAAAAATTATTTAGAATAAGAAGGGAAAAATAAATGAATGCTTCATGCTACATATGCATAAGAAAAAATTTTGGGCTAACTTTACCTAAAGTATTTCCTAGAAAACAAAATTCTGTACAAGCACGTTGCGAGTGTACAAATGATCCATGTCAGATGAAATCTTATATCATGTGGGGTATATACTGATGTCCCACATTATATGAACCACATATCTTATTGAATAGTCACAAGATAAGAAGGGGACACAGATAATCCAATAATCCATGTCAGATGAAGTTTTATATCATGTGGGGTATATACTGATGTCTTACATTATATGAACCATATATTTTACTGAATAGTCACAAGATACGGAAGGGACGACCAAACTTAAGTATTTTTCCACATTTGAAATGTTTAGTCGTCAAATCAATTAATAACTTAAACTAAAAATCACAATATTAATGACTTACTTCCATGATGTTTGGCGAATTTCTTAATAAGCTATTTAAGATAATAAAAAATATAACAATAAAAGGAATACTTGTTGGTCAAAAACCTACATCCACTGCGAAAGGGGAAAACATGCTATAGGCACCATTATAACAATAAGAATAAGACAAAGATGGATGGCAAAACCCACTAAAGCTCTCTTGGCTTGTTACAAACCTTAATTAAAACCCTCTCTTATAACATTGGATGGAAGAGAAATACTCTTCCCAAACCAATGTGGGACAAAACAAAATATACAAGGCATATCCAACATAAATAGTAGCAAAACTGCCTTCGTATGAGCCATTATTGTCTCTCTACGTATTTAATTAGTATTAATTTTCAAGATACTAAGAAGAATAGTGGAGTTATATGTTCCAAAGATATCTATTTATAGGAAAAACATGACATTGGAGATACCAAATTGATTGGGATGTGGCCGGCTATTCTACTGTTTCTTGGTTGCACAAGTTCTTAATTAGGCAACAAGAATCCTGCTGGGTTGTCCTTGTGCAGTTCTGGAATCCGAATAAAATGAGGAGAAAGATCCATATACAAGTGGTCGAAATATTAGAATTTTGGCGACATTTGTATGGTTAACTAAAGTCGGAGAATCCACTAGCATAGGTTACATTGCGTTTATTTGCTCTTCAAGTAAATAAAAGTTTTTGGATTTTATTTATTTAAAGTAATTATGTATATTGTACTAATAAGATGATACATAAATTAGCATGGTTAAAATGTATTAACATGTGTATAGTCTAATGTAACTCTTTAAAATAAATATGTAATTTGCATACTGTAGGTCAGTACAAACTCGGTTCTGAAGTCCGTTCGAGCAATGGACTATGAAAACCTGGATTACATGACCACTCTGTATAAATAGGAGCTTACTCCTCAATTGTAAGAGGCCTCCAATTCATTTACATCATATACAATAAACATCACTTTCTCTTTATAATTATTCTCTCTCTTTTTCTCTCTCCCCCCCCTCTCTAGATCAAATCTTGTTTCATCACATTACTTTATTTTCCAACTGCATAATTATTAACAAAATTTTTTAAACTTACTTTGCAAATGTAATAAATCTATATGTATGAAACTAAAAAATTTTCATCGTTATGTACTATTTTCCGTCTACTAAAAGAAATTCTTGAATTGATTGCCAGTAAATGTTGTACAAGGAGAAATGACACCGTCGTGAAGATTATAAATTATTAGAGACCCTTTATTTATTTATTTAAGTATTTTTTTTCTTTGGGGAGTGGGGTTGCTGGCTTCGGTAATGACTAGCTGCATTGTTCCTAGTTTAACTTAATGAATTAAAAGCTTGCAGATTATGAAACTAGTAAATGTTTCATTGATTAATGTTTCTCACTAAAACCAAATTTTGACTAGGTCGCTTTAAATGTTGTCAGTATTTGGGCCTTTAAGTACAATATAAACAAGCACTAACTTGTTGAAATGGTAAGGATTTGGATTCTCGAGATTTGTCCTCAACAGCGTGAGGCTTGTCATTGTGAATACATCCATACACTATCTTTTTTGCCAAGGGAATTCTTTTGTACACTTCAATATGAGTGCAAGTGCATTTTAATAAAATTCCTACTTGGCAGATTTAATCTAAGCTATTCAAAATTTGACGTGATGAGTGGTTTAATTTTATTTATCATTCGTCATAGGAATTATTCAACATTTGACGAGATGCAGTAGTCTAATCCGGACAACAAATACCCTTATTATTATTGATTTAGAAAATTTTCACACTATCATGTGTAAATGCATGTCAAATAATTATTTTGAATTAATCTATCCTTCATTGGCCGTATAGAAATATTTTATATTATTAGGTGTAAATGCATATCACGTAATCATTTTCTAAATTTCAAATGTTATTTTTCACGTGGCATGCGCATCTATATTTGATGGTATATAAAATTTTCTACACAGTCGGTATTAAGGAAGACTAACTCGATTATGTATAGGATTTCAAATCTTATTTCCGCACAAGTGGCAATGATATGCATTTGTACCTAATAGTGTAAAAAATTTCTACACCGACGCTGCAAAAAATATTAACTAATATTGTATGGATTACGCTGGAAGTGTCTATTGGGTGGGCCGTGAGAAATTCTAATTTCGTTGAACTTTTTTTAACAGGATCAAGGGAGCTGCTGTACTGCTGTAATGACTACAGCAGGCAGCGATGTGTACATTTTTGTGATTTTGGCGCAGAAAAATTGTGAAGCTAAAATTACATCACTTGATGGCAAAATTAATTTGATAATGTATACATCAAGCCACTCATTGTAAGCATTTTTATTACCATTTTAAACATCAAGATCGTTGGATTTTAAAGTAAGTATAGCTTAGGTTAAAGCTTCTTATAAGCCGAACCCTTTAATCCGTTCGATTACTATTTTTGCATTTTCTTTTTTGGGTTTAGATTTTGCGATTTCTCAGTTCTTGCATTAATTACTGGGATGCAATTTCCATGGTATATGAAGAATATATATGGAAACAGTGGAAGACTGAATATATAGATCATAAATTATACCTTACTCATGCAAGTATGATAATTTATCTTATGGTTGTTGATGCTTCCACTGTTTCTGTGAAACGAATGACAAGGCAATGTATATTTGTCACACAAATTGAAGATTTTTGTCACGTACAAAGAACAATTTCGTCCCGTGAAAATAATTTATTTTTAATTCAAATGTCGCATGAGGCCTTGAATTATAGATTGTTTATGTTGCATAAATTAAGTAAACGTCCTGGTATAATATGATCTTAAATTCATGATTCGTTGTAATTGAGACTAATTATTTCGATAAAAGGAAAAGAGTTAAACGTACTGGCATAAGGAAACCGAAAAATTTGTCATTAGTTTGTTAGAAATTGTAAATGAATCAATATTAACACATTGTCTTTGTTGTGGTCCTCCTCAAAGAGGAGTGGACATTCAGTGATTAAAGAAACAGCATACAATTTCTTTCTGTTCTTGATAGTAGTGATTCCAACAGATTATGAATTTGAAGCACAAAAAAGACAATTCTATCTATACCACGTGAATGAGCTTCAAGGGTGTTTCAACTAGCTGTCAGGCATACAATGTCAGATTTGAGGATGAAATTATTGGACTTTAGTTGCTAAATATTCTATTGGATTCTTGGGAGAATATCCGCGTCACATATACCAATTTTGTTCTTGTTGGTGCTGTGACATTGAGTTATGTGAAGAAGGCGATCTTGAATGAAGAAGTGAGACAAAGAACTCAAGAGGCATCGACTTTATAGTCTGAGGTGTTAATTACGAAAAATATAAGGAAAGGCAAAAATAGAGATAAGAGAGAATCTAGCAGAGACAAGAGTAGAGGCAAATCAAAATCAAAGTACAAGAATCTTGAGTATCATCATTATGGTAAAAAAAACACATATAAAAAAAAACTACAACAAGCTGAAGAAGGAGAACGAGACTAAATTGGAAAAGAAATATGGTTACAATGATGATCCTATTGCCACCAGTATTACAGAAGATTTGGTGATTATTTGGGATAAAAATTTGATCAATATTACCAGTGATGAATCAAATTGGGTCGTCGACAGTGGTGCCTGCTTCCATATGATATCAAGGAAGGACTTCTTCACATCTTATACTTCCACTGACTTCAAGATATTGAAAATAGATAATGATGGTCAGTCGAGGGTAGTTGGCTTAGGAACTATTGTATTGAAGACCTGTATTGGAGTGATGTTGATTTTGAGAGATGTTAAATATGCACTGGATGTTCGTCTGAATTTGATTTCAACTGGTGTATTGGATGATAAGAGTTATATTAGCACCCAAGGTAATAGGCAGTGTAAGATATCAAAGAGTTCTTTGATTGTAGTTCATGGGAAGAAGCGTTCAAACTTGTATTGGACCAAGGCTTCCATGTGCATTGATAATGTCAATGTAGTTTAAGACAATGCCTTATCAATGTAAAGCAATATGGCATAAGAGGCTTAGCCACATTAACGAGAAGGAACTTAGTTATTTGGCCAAGAAAATTTACTTTCTAGGTTGAAGACTGTTAAATTGAAAAGGTGTACACATTGCTTAGTAGGAAAATAGAATAGGATCTCTTTAAAGAGTCATTCTTCAATAAGAAAATCAGAGTTGCTTGAGTTAATGCATTCAGATCTCTGTGGTCCAATGAAAATGAAGACGTTTGATGGTGCGCTCTACTTTATCACATTTATTGACGACTGTTCAAGGAAACTATAGGTATATGCCTTGAAGTCAAAAGATCAGGTGTTTAGTATCTTTAAACAGTTTCAGACTTCTATTGAGAGAGAGACATGTAAGAAGTTGAAATGTATTTGTACTGACAATGATAGCGAATATCTTTGACCATTGAATGACTACTATAGACAACAGGGTATAAGACACTAGAAGATGCTTCCCAGGACTCCTCAGTCTAATAGCCTAGCAGAGAGGATAAACAGAACTTGGAGCGAGTCAGATGTTTGTTTTTTGAAGCAAAATTGCCACATATATTTTGGAGTGAGGCATTATATACTGTTTCACATGTTATTAATTTATCTCTTGCTACTGCTTTGCAGTATGATGTTTTTGATCGTGTGTGGTACAGCAAGGAGGTATCATAGAACCACTTGCTCCGATTTAGTTGCAAAGCATTTGTACATGTGCCTAAAGATGGGAAATCCAAGTTGAGAGTCAAGACAAGACAATATGTCTTTGTTGGCTATGGTCATGATGAATTTGAATATAGATTTTATGATCCGACTTCTAAGAAACTTGTGAGAAGTTGTAATGTTGTCTTCATGGAGAATCAAACCATTGTATATATTAACAAGGAAGAAAAGTCAGAGTCTATAAGCATTTATGGGTTGGTAGACTTAGATCTAATTCTTGCTATGTGACTCGTATGCCTGATGTAGTTGATGATGAAAATCTTGATGATATATGATATCAGGATAACCAAGATGAGGGTGATAGAATGCTGACTATGCTGCTGATAAGGCAGATGATCCTACTGGTAGAGTTAATAAACCTGAAATTCCATTAAGAAGGTCGACAAAGGCTAGAATTTCCTCTACCCATTATTCATCAGATGAGTACGTATTTTTTACTGACGGGGTAGAACTAGAGAGCTATAATGAGGCCATGGAAAGTGTGCAGAAGGTGAAATAGGTTGATGCTATGGATGTTGAGATGAAATCACTAAATGACAACAACATATTTGAGCTGGTGAAGCTATCAAACAATAGAAAAGTTTCGAAAAATCGGTCGATCTACAGATTGAAGAATGAAGAAGAGTCTTCACCTCCATGATATAAAGCTAGATTGGTTGTAAAATGCTTCAGTCAGAAGAAGGGTATTGACTTCGCGGAAATCTTCTCTTCTGTAGTGAAGATATATTCTATCCGAGTGGTGCTTGGATTGGCATCGAGTCTTGATTTTGAGGTGAAGCAAATGGATATGAAAACTACATTCCTTCAAGGTGCATCTGAAGGAGAAAATTCATATGGAGCAAACAGAATGTTTTGTTTTGAAGGGTAAGGAAAATTTAGTCTGTAATTTATGCAAGAGTTTGTATGGCCTAAAACAAGTTCCTAGGTAGTAGTACAAGACATTTGAGTCAGTGATGATAACAAAAGTACAAAAAGACTACTTCCGACCATTGTGTTCTCATGCAAAAATTCTCCGACAAAGATTTCATCATGTTACTACTTTATATTGATGACATGTTGATTGTTTTGATCATAATTCTGACAAAATTGACAAGTTGAAAAAAGCACTCAGTAATTCTTTTGCCATGAAAGACTTGGGACTAACCATGCAAATTCTTGGTACGTAGATTATTTGAGATAGAGTGGCCAAGAAGTTGTGGTTATCTCAACAAAAGTACTCGGAAAAGGTTCTTATACACATCTTGTATGTATAAAAGACAGATCATAGGCCTAAAACTTAGTAGGGGTGAGCATGAACCTAGTTAATCGCATTCGCACAAATTGTTTTTACTTCTAGATTAAAATTTTGAAATTGGTTAATCGAAATTCATTTAATAAATTGGTCCTACCGAATTCTAAAATTGAAAATCAATTATGGAATCGGAATTAAACTCTGAATTCGGAATTAACCGATTTTCGAATTCAATTTGACATTTGAGGAATTCAAGACCTTCCAAAGAAAATCTTTAATATCTAACTTACAAAGTTACATTTTTTTTTTATAGAAATATACTTTTATATAATATGATCTTACAAATTAATACTATAATTTTACTTGTAAATTACATATATAGCCATGCTAATGATACTATATATGTAAACACAATATAAACACATGTATAGCATTAATTTGTAAGATCATATTATATAAAAGTATATTTCTAAAAAAAAAAATGTAACTTTGTAAGTTAATATTAAAAATATTATTTGAAATTTGATGATATAAAATTATACATACATTTTATTTGACTACTTGATTTTATAAAAGTTAATTTTTTTAACTTTTCTATAAAGAATTTTAGTCCAATGTCAATGGGTCTAATTAGCGAATATGGTTAATTGAATTCGAAATCGATTACAGAATTCAAATTTGGTCAACCGAATTTTATTTTGAATTCAATTCAAAATTGAAATTGGTTAATAATTTTAGCTATTTTTTCAAATTTTGACCTAATTATTTGACCGATTGACCGATCGATTAACCGATATACATTCCTACTACCTCTTGGTATGCACTTTAGGTTTAGCACTAGAACTCCAGTTTGTAATACAAAGAAAGAAGACATGCAACATATTCATTATACATTAGCAGTAAGTAGTTTGATGTATGCAACGGTTTGCACTAGGCTAAATATTACCCATGTAGTTGGTACTATTAGCCAGGTTTTAAAAAATCTAGGCAAAAAGTATTGGAATGCTGTGAAGTAGATTTTGAAGTATCTCCGAGATACATCAAATTTGAAACTGTGTTTTGGAATTGGTAAACTTGTTCTCTATGGTTACACAGATTCAGATAATAGTTGGGGATATTGACACAAAGAAGTCTACTTGGTACCTGATTACATTTACAGGGGAGCTGTAGCGTGGTAATCAAGATTGCAGAAAAGTGTTGCATTGTCTACGACTGAAGTTGAGTTCATTGCCAATACCGAACCTTGCAAGAGTTGCTTTGGGTAAAAAAGTTCATGCACGATATTGATTTTACTCAAAGGTAGTATCTATTGTACTGTGATAGGAATCTGACTTTCTATGGGAGATATAAGCACATTGATGTGCAATATCATTATATATGGGATGTTCTGGAATCTAAGGCAATTGAGCTTGCAAAAATGTATACAGATGACAATGATTTAAATATGTTGACGAAATCTCTAATAAGAAAAAAATTTAAAATTTGTAGTTTAGTTGTGGATTCAGCAAATACCTCCATTTGAATTGGAAGAGGTGTTTGTTGTGATACTCCTCGAATAGGATGGACCTACAGCAACAAAAAAATCCTAATTCTAAACAAAGAAGTGTTGGATTGTGCGTGTTTGTGTTAGGATTAGTAATTAGTAAAATAAAGTTGGGCGCATGACCCAATTCAAGTAGGATACAAAAGTCTTATCAATAGGACTGTAGATAAACTTGTGTCAGGCGTGAATAGCAAGAAAAGAAACAACAAACGATTGCTTTTCACAGTAGCGACGCCAACAATTTTACGAGAAAATCCGAATGTTCGTATTTTAATTTAACCGTCACTTTTATTCTATTTGTAATGAAATTTTAGCATAATATTTTCGACAATATAAGCTATATTTTATATTGTCAGATCATTATTTTTTCTTGTCATTTAGCTAGACTTTTATGTATGTGATTTGGGTTATTTTTGTATTACTATTTTGTTTATTTTATTTTTGGTAGTGAGTATGAGTCTGTTTGAATTTTAGGTGTTTACTGAAAATTCGTTTTATTGTACTCATTGATATGTTGATAGTGAAATATCTTTAGATTAGGTCCCATGATTTTTATTCTTCATATTAAAGAGGTTTTCTACATAAAATTCATGTATTCTATGCTTGTTGATTTTATTTGTTGATATATTTACTGTTTGGGTTAGTTTTATTATTTATTCGAGTGATGGAAAAAATTTTCCTGTGTTATTATTTCGCTTATGTTATTCCTGTTTTTCCCAACAGTCTTATTAATATTATTTAGGAAATATTTAGGTAGATTTGGTCTACGACCCTACTTGTAAATCTTGTGATATAAATTAAATATTATGAAATTTATGACATCAGCTGATTAAATCAAAATTTTATAAGATTTAATTTTAATCGTAGGGTCTATAGATGAGATCCAAAACCGGATTTATAGTAATATTTTCCATATTATTTTACCCCAAAAAAATGTTTGTGCCTTCAAAGCCAGAGACAGCAATTAGTGTGGAGAAAACTTAAGTGAGGACTGCAGCTAGATCTTGTTATATTATTTTACCAAAAAAAAATGACAGATTATAAACAACAAAGAAGGCGTACACTGTTACAGATTGAATGAAATTGAAATTTAACAAGTCCATATGCTGCATTAATTAGCAATCGTCGAATTTTGTTCTCTTAATTGGTACGTTGTTTTGCTGCTGCTACACCAAAACAATTCTGGATCATCAACTTAATTAGGCAGCTAAACCGTCGAGGCAAAGCCATTCGCCAACGAAGACATTGGTGCAGTTGAGATTGGGATTCAAAGAACTGAAGAACTCAGTTGTTACATTAAACTTCTGAGCAATGCTAAAGCAAGTGTCACCATTTTGTGCCGCATATATCTTATCACATATCAAAACTGAATTTTGCTCCGATCCAGCTGCACGTGAATAAAATACAAAATTGCATTTTATTTGATCATAATTACACTTATCAAACCAGAAACTTCTCATTTTTTCCTACAGTTTTTCATGATAGACAACTACTTTCTTACTTGCTGCGTTTTTTCATTTTAATAGCAAAACCACTTAATAAACTCCTTGATTATTTGATCAAATTAGCAAATTATGGCATAATTTCGCTAACGTGTAGGGAGTAATTAACAGAATAAAATTAGGATAAACCTTTTCAACACCGACAGTATAGAAATTTTTTATACCATCAAGTGTAAATGCATTTCACGTAATTAAAATTTTAATTTCAAATGATATTTTTGCATATGTGGTATGCATGTATCTCGATGGAGTCAAAGATTTTATGGTTAAATACAGTAAACCCCTTAAGATTTGGGTTCTTTTGTGCTAAACTTCCTAACGCTATTTTTTTTCTCACTTTACCCCTTTGACTATCGGTTAAATGTACCTCACCTGTTAATTTTTTATTTAAAAAAAAAAAAAAAACAAGTTTACCTCTAAAATTTAATTGCGGTGAACTCCTTTAAGGTTTAAGAGAGATTTCACTTTAGTCCCTCATATAAGTTTTGTATCAATTAGTGCTTCGGGATAAATAAAAAGCAATAATGCTGTCAATATTGCTAAAATATAATTATATAAGTATGCTCTAAATTAAGTAATATTCCTAATTTTTAATTCTATAATTATGCTTTCTTCAATATTTAAAAATTAAAAAAACGATGAAATAATTAATTTTAAAATTTTTGAGGAATTGTTAAAGCTATTTCATCTAAATTATTTGAGTTTTAGTTTATATGTACAAAGTTACTTCGTATAATTTAAATGATAGTTGAATTATATTAACCAAGAAAAAAAAAAGTAAGAAGAAAATCATTTTAGATAAACCTAAAGAAAAGCAAAAAGAAATGAGACTGATAGAATTTTAATAGATGATTATGGGGTCTCGTATATTTAAAAGTTTTTTTTACAAGATAATAAAATATGATAAAAAGACTGAAAAATACCGATAATATTAGGAAATTTTTGTATTTAAAAATTTTCACAAGTATTTTCAAAAAATCATTGGTGTTGGTAGGCATCATTATATTTTTAGCTGTTTTGATAATATTTTTATATTCATTAATGACAAAAGTAGGTTAATAGACACAAACTAGAATTAGGGACTAAAATGACAAATACTTAAGTACTAAACTTTAAGGGCTTAATTTTATGTTTTCTTATAGTATTTAGGGATAAAAATATCTTTCTTGACTTTTTAATAGTCAAATTACTAAACGTGTACTAACGGAAGGGACAAAGATAGAAAAAAATAACGTTAAGAGATTTAGTATAAAATAGCTCAAATCTTAAGAAAGTCTAATATATTTAACCTAAGATTTTATATACTAATAGTATAGAAAAGATTGACTCATAAAATTATACTGTGGTGACAATTTATGTACTGTTGAGAGTTTTAAGAATTTTTGGAATTGTTGAATTCATAGTGGCCATGGAAATTCGAAATGTAAAAACTTACCCGCAAGACTTCTATTCTCAGTCACAGAGATGATGAGAAGGAAAGATAGAATTAAAGCAAAGTTGAGGAACGAGGAGGCTTTGATGTTTGCCATTGACGAATTTAATTTTGTGTTTTATGCCTCCTTGATTATTTTGTGTTTTAGCTATCACATTTATATAGGGAATGTGGTTTAGACCACTAATGTGACAACTTTATGAAGCAAAGAAACCATATTTTATCTGAATTTCACAAGGAGGCGGCTTGATATATACAATGTATAACTTTGTTTTTCCAGACATTTCTTTTATGAATCTTGGAAGGTTGTGGAATATGCACGGAATGAGGTTTATACACGACTTTGTTGCAGGCAAAGATAGTCCAACCAAAGATATGTATACCAAGTGCGACATTCTTTTTAATTACTAAATTTTAGCTTTCCTCAAAATTAAATGCATGCTTTAAGATATGGTGCAGATCTAAAATTAATGTGTTTAGTCAATAAGTTCAACAATTACGCAAAAAAAGGGGCAAAAAAAAAAGTTCAACAATCATCCAATTATCAAAGTAAGTTTGGAAAAATATACTTGTCTCCATAATCAATGGGATCAAACGGCCTCCCAATTGCCTCACGAGTCTACTACTTCAAAACAAAACTACATTAGTTCTTACTAATATTTTACGAGTATTGTGGCGGATAATTGATAGGAAATTTCATGCGCGATACATATATAGCGAGAGTAGAGGTAAAGTCAGGACCCTATAGTCAGTGAGCGCAACAATTTTTTTGATATGTAGTAAGAGCAAAATTTACATTAATGATAAACACTAATAAAATTATATAAATTTGATGGTTTAAACTTAATAGAGTTTACAATAAACCAAGCTGTATTAATATTCAATTATGCTAATTATGTATTATGAGTATTTTCAGAAAGCATCCTTTGTATATGAAATATCTAAAAGTTTTTTTGTAATAAAGGGGCAATTAAGTATATTCTAACTTTTTAGGGACAATGCATAAAAGAGACCAATTGTTAGAAATTTAAGAAAGTAATCTCTTATACACATCTAGATGTGTAAAAACATGTCAAAACTTTTTAGGCTCTGTTTTTTATTATTTCAAACGTGAGATTAGTACAAGAGCCCAGGGATAGCTCAATAAATTTGGGGGCCTAAAGCATATTTCAACATCAGGCCTTTTATTTTGTTATAACAAAATAAATATAAATCTCATGCAAATTTTGTTTTTCTAATTTTTTTTGAGATACAAATTACTAATTAAACTTTTATAATCAATTTCTAGTGAGTCTTTTTCAATTGGTAATATAGCTAACCCATTTAATCTTTCTTCAGACATTGTTGATCTTAAATAAAATTTTATTAATTTCATCATCAATATTTTTATCAAATTATTTTAGTCCACGAGTCACAAGTTTCTCACAAAATTTAGCCTCTATATTCATTTCAAATGTAATTTTTTTAGCAAATATCATAACAGCTGCAAATCTGTCTTCTAGATCTATATTTTTTTTATAAAAAGAAAGAAGATTTGTTGGTTGATCTATAGCAACATCAATATGCATATCTTTTCTAAATTTTCAAACTTATACATTGCTGAATAATTAGCTTCAGTTTTATTTTTTGGATCTTCACTAAGTTCTTCTAATTTCAACAAAACATCTCTTATTTATAGAGTTTAAAATCTTATTGCTTTAAGCCACTTCTAATACAACTTTCCCAACGCGCATGTGACAATGATTTGAGAGTTAGATTGGGTAAATTATCTTTTAAAATTTTCCATCATTTAGTAGAAAAATAAAATAGTGAAAATATATATATATGCACACACACAAATAGTTCACGTTGTATAACTCCTTTGAAATGATATAGCTTTAGTACATTTCTGTTGTTAGATAGTAGTTTTTTAATTAATATGGAGTCTTAATTAATTTTTTTTTAAAGAAAAAAGTCTCTTTAAAAGTAAAAAAAAATTGTGGTAGAAAAATTTTTGATTAAACTTTTCTATTAATTAAAAAACATACTTCTAACAACATATCTTGGGTAAATTACTATATCAACATTTCTTGGACTAAAACTTATTATACCTGTCTCTTATACACATCTAGATGTGTTAAGAGACAGCATAAATTTTATAATTATAATAAAGCCTAAGATTTTGGAGCCAAAATTAATAGGGAGTTTGATTAGATTTTTCTAAAAACAATTTTTTTTTATAATTATTATTACTTATAAGAGAACTAAAATTTTGGAACCTAAACTTTTTGAGACTCAAAGTGATAACTTGAGCTGCCTTACCCTTGAGCCTCTCTAAGATTTCGAAAACCTTTTGTTTTTCCTGGGTGGAGGGAACTTGTCTTTTTTATTTATACACCGTGGGCTTCTGCATAAACGAGCATTGGGTTTAACTCACAGGCTTTGGACACTGCACAATGCCATGCATTTGGACAGTCACGTTTATAGAGGACAAAAATCCGGCCCAAGTTCACTAAATCTCGGCCCGGCTTTCTACAGAATACGGCTAATGCTATGCTGATCCAAAATGAAAAGGACATTGGATTTATTTATCTGAGTCTTTGAGTTCATCATTACAAATTTTCTACAACTAGTTTTCAAGCGCAAAACACTACACCAAAAAGTGAATAAAATGCTATAACAATTTTATAACACTTGAACAATTAATCCGCTAAATGACCTTTATTTTAATTGTTTGTAAAATTGTGTTGGGTATAGATCTTTGATCTTACTCTATTGTACACCTCTTAACTTGTACTTGACTATCATTTTGAGCAATATACTTATTTTTTTGAACATATTGCACTTTAAACTCTCACATTTATTCCATTTCAGTCCAATTTTTAACATTCTTGTCAAAGGTAAGAGATGCTAAGTAAGTGCATAAACATGCGTTTATTTAGGGGCGTATCGCACCAATAAAAGCACTTATGACTAATTTTGCTTTGCATCCCTTAACTTATGGTCAATTTTCACTTTGAACACTCAATTTTAAATTTTGGAAACATTACACCCCTAACTCTTACATTCATCTTGCTTTGGCCCAATTTTTAACTGTGTTAAAAATTTGACGAATGTTCTGTTTTAGATGCGTGGTGATGTGCATGGTTAAAACATCCTATTAAAATTTGTGTTAAAAATTAGATTAAAATAGATAAATCTGAAAGTTCATAATACAATATGTCTTAAAAATAAATATGAGGTGGAAAGTCTAGTATACAAAATAAAGGTACAAAGTGAAATAAGCCCTGGAGCTTTCTAATCTCGGTTCTGCCTGCACATTCCTACTAGTAATTGAGGTAATAAATTAACTTAAAAAAGGTATTCTCGACACACACAAAATAAAGATCAGCTAACGAGAATCAGGTATAGTTGGCGTGCAAATTTTGCTCCACAAATACCCATAATTTCTTTTTGGAAAAAAAAAATATATAGTTCACTTTTAAATCTGGGACAATAATTGGAGGACTTGATTAATCATAAATTAATCCTTGCTGATGCAGACAGGATAAAGAAGCAAAACAAGTAGTAGCTGAGTTGCTACACTGGAATTTCAACCATGATAAACGAGAAAAGGAAACATGGGGTTACAAAGCTAAAGGAAATGCAAAAACATCATAAGAAGACTAATCGTTCTTTTATTCAATCTTATTTTTGGCTGCTTGAACATGAGATTGGAGGCTTCATTTCATCACATCTGATCAAGAACTCAAATGGAACCAGCCACGCATAGCCATTGACCCGCTGTCTGTTGTCACAGACAGATTTGGATTAATAGAACTGAAACCTTCAGCTGTATACAGCTTGAATTGATGTGTATAAGAGAAGCATGTGTCACCAATTTGTGCTCCGTACACCGAGATCTCTTGTACACATCTATCAACTGTTCATAAGAAAAATATCAAGAAGGAAAATATTTAAAAACAAAAAAAGAATCTTGTGGATGGGGTGACTCGGAATATTCTATCATATTTTTTGTACTAATCTCTAGTATTAATCTTTGAATACTTGTCACGTTTACGAATAATAAAAAACTGTAATAGAAGTGACAAGTATCCTGACTATGAACTAAGAGATTAATTTAAAAAATGAAACACTTTTTTTTAAAGTTAGGATGCTTTAAAATTTACAAATAGACCCAAATTTACCCGAATGTAACAGTCTTTAACACGAACTTATAGAGATTTTGGCATTTATCCAAGATTATGAAGCTTAAGTAAGGAAAGTTAAGAAAAAAAATAAAAAAAGCAATATTCGTAGACACAAACTCGCTTACTTCCAATATTTCTGCTCTCAGCCATTGCGACAATGAGAAGAAGAGAGAGCACCAAAACCACCTGCATCTGAGCCATTGTCAATTAATGTTTTTATTCTTTTCAAGCTGCTAATTACTTTATGGCTCGTGGAGTCGGTGTTTGAAGAGGGAACTATTTATAGGCACACACTGAACATTGGATAGACCAACATATGCATGAAATTTTGGCCGGCTACTTAACTATATATTGGTTGCATACTAACTAAATTGATTGTAGAGATCGAAACCTGCTTGTACCGTTCTAGAATAATTGTTATGAATGAGAAATGGGAGACATTCATGTTCAAGTGGTCAAATAGTTGGAATCCCGGCAACTTGTCAAACTATTTGAAGAAGACACAAGCATTATACCGGCCTAGATTGTTTACTTCCCTTTCAAATTGGTAAAGAAAATATATATATATTCTCTCTTCCAAAGAATCATTATAATTTTGTTCGTTACTTGGTAAAACCTGAAAACAAATCTGCAATACAATTTGACCCAAGCGAGGTAAGAAGTGGTGTCATGCATCCCATATTTCACAGACACGGATTAAAAAAAATGGGAAACCGTTAACTACTTCTGGACATCATTCTTTGTAATTGTTTATGTGATAATATATTTCTCTTAACTAATCTAGATGTGTATAAGAGACAGGTCTAATGGCCTGTCAGATTTTACCTCATTTAAAAATAAAATAGGATAAAAAGGTAAATGATAGTATAGTACAATCTAAGAGGTGTATCTACGGAGCTGTCTCCCTAACTATAGCACATTTAAACTGATATTCGCATTCATTATAAGATTTTATTATTCTTCTTGCATTTAGTGAATGCATGTTAATTGAATGTGATGTCAGTTTACAAGGATTTTAAATAGAGAGATAATAAATTGGACACTTCACTTGCTACATTATTATCAGGATTTTCTTGCTCAAATGATGGCACAGCTCTCTGACAGGCCATTAGACCATCTCCTTCTTCCACCCAACACACCGAAAGAGAAAATAGAATAACATTTTCTTGAAATTATTAAAGACGAATGATGATGTCAAAATAATATATTTAATGAGAAGCATACATATAGTTTGAAATTTAGACCCACTAAAGACATTTTGATAATTTTAACTTAATAGTTGAAATATACTTAATTCAATCAAATAATTAACTTTAAACCTGTGGATCCGTCGAATCAATTATTAACAGGTGTAAATAGTGATAAGGAAAGGCCAGTCATATATACACAATATATTCCTATTTTGACAAATTTTAAATTCTCTCTGAATTTTTTCTCTCATCTAAAATAATTTACTTTAGCATCAGAGTTTTTTCCAAGAGATAAAGCCATACTCTATGTTTTTTATGTATTCCGAACGCGAATATGCGGAACTCTTTATTTAAGTTCTGAAGAATTGCTATTTGGACTCTATTAGACGTAGACTTTGTACTTGATGAATAAATAGCATCAACAACTTAGGAATGTCTTGTAGCATATAATCCAGAATTTGTCGCACTTTTACCTCGAATTCTCCATCTTCTCATCTATTTGCTTGAACGGCACTGGTAGGATCCCTTGCTACAATATACAAAGCAAGTCTACCACTTAGATATAGTAATTCAAACTTCTATTTGCCTGATCATTACAATGTCGACTGCCTTCCTACAAATAAACATGTTAATTCTTACATCATTCCATTTGTAAGATAATTAGTATGAGTCATTCATAAATGATTCCACATGAATCATTCATAAATCATAACATTAAAATCTTAAGAGTAAAATTGATTAGTAGATAGACAACAATGGTTTAGATGAAGTTGGCTTTGGTTTATCCCCATTCTTCTCATTACACATCTGGCTGTGTAGAAATATTGGACAAGTTAATTAGTAGAGTAAAATATATCAATGGTCACCAAATTATTAATTTGTTGTATACAATCTCACTGAACTATTTTTTTTTTTTTTTTTTTTTGTAAATTCGATCATTAAACTATTTTAAGTGTGTGTCTAAAATCGCTCTTACTATTTTTTTCATGTGACTATGTGACTGCAAATCCACATTTAAGGTAGTTTAGTGGCCAAATTTACAATTTGAGTAACTCCAAACACATGCTTAAAGAAGTTTAATGATTAAATTTGCAATACTAATAATAATAATAATAATAATAATAATTCAATGACTTTGTATGTAATAATCTAATAATTTAGTGATTATTAGTGCATTTTACTTCAATTAGTATCATATTTTTATGTTTAGTTTGACCTATTGAAGCTTCTTATGATATTTATCTTGTGTGGTTGAAATCAAGAATAAATGTTAGCCTTACTTAGCCTTTAAACTTTCACGACACGTTCACTTATTTTTTAATCATTCAAATAAAATTTTGCACTTAGCAATTAACTGTTCAACCGTAGCATGCATCTCCCACTTCCCTTGTCTGCATTTGACCACCAAAATGATTATAGATTGGAAGATAAAATAAACTCATTGCTAACTAATATTGCGTTAACAAAACAACAGATGATGCGGCTTAGTGCATGGAGCGCAAAGTGGTAGTACATGTTACCGGCAAATACTTAGATAGACCCGATCTTTGCCCCTATTTGTAGATTTTGTAGTGTGAATTAAATTTTAGAGAATCTATAACATCAGTTGAAGTAAGCAAGATTCTTTAAAATTTAATTTTGACCACAAGCTCTACAGGTGAAGCTAAAAATCGGGTTTACCTAAGTATTTTCCCATGTTACCCTACAATTCAATCTGACAAATCTCAACTCATTCTTCTCCAAAATGTAGTGGATCAGTCAAATACATAAGTCTTATACACATCTAGATGTGTATAAGAGACTTGAACTAGATAATAAGTTTCTGAACCACACTACTCATCACTAATTGACACCGAGATAAATTCTCTTATATTCTTTAACATGTCTATCAAAACTAGCATCAGTTTTTCAAATTCACACGTATGACTTAGGTTCTGTCTAACTGTCTAGCCTCTTCAAATGGCCTCTCTCACATCCACATGTAACGGGTTCCAATTTCACGTCCAACCTGCGTAACAAGGTCTCAACTAACCTAAGTCACGTTTGAGAGGCGGTGTCAAAACATAAGTATTTCATATCGGTTAGTTTAAAGATACTGAACTAGTTAATAAATTCTTGATCCACACAGCTCATCACTAATTATTTTTGAGATGCAAACGCATATTGTTTAATAGAATCAATTTCAGTTTAGTCTTCTACATTTTAATTTTAACAAATTTAATTTATCTTCTATAAACTGAATCTGCTTTTGTTTAACAAGTCTCTTGTTTTTATTTGACAGTCTTGTTCCGTTATGTTCACTCGAGCTGCATAATTTGTTTCCTTTGAATTCTTCTCGCATGTAGTTTGATTTCCCAAACGTAATGAAAATTTGTATAAGCATTAAAAAAAAAAAAAAAAAAGTCCGGGGTTAACTTAATCTAGACTTCTTCTAGTTCAATGAGTAGACTGCTCACGGATAACGAGATGATCTTTATCTCAATTGTCTCGCCCAACAAAGTGAAAAAATGAACGGGAATTAAAATCAAGCATCGTATCATAGAAGCATTGCTTTATTTTTTTATTAAAGAAAAGCTTTATCTAAAAGGTTTATTCTACTTTACATCCTCTAATTTGTACCTGATTCTTTCTCTAACTTAGTAACCGATTCTTACTTTGCACCTTATATTTATTTTTGAGACATATCACACCTTGAACTCTTTGATTTATTCATTTTAGTCAAATTTTTAACGTCATTACCAAAGCTAACAATGTTCTAACCGTACATACCACGCACCTAAAATATAACATTTGTCAAAAAGGAGAGGAGGAAACTCAGTACCAAATGCT
This sequence comes from Cinchona pubescens, assembly GCA_025175665.1. Classification (NCBI taxonomy): domain Eukaryota; kingdom Viridiplantae; phylum Streptophyta; class Magnoliopsida; order Gentianales; family Rubiaceae; genus Cinchona; species Cinchona pubescens. The sequence goes on along the minus strand of JANKKI010000350.1, from coordinate 107,467 downwards.
TGGCAATCCTTGGTGGAGCTTCTTTATGATTTCTGTTGAACCTGGATAAACGGACAAATAGGTGGTTTTTCCGGAAATGTAGAGGTGTAATGATTCCACAATTTAAAAGTTCAGGGGTGCAAAGTAAGAATTAATCATAAGTTAAAGGTGTAAAGTGAAATTAGTCATGACTACTTTTATTGATGCAGTACGCTTATAATACAAGCGCATCGTAGGCACTTACTTTGAATTTATTAACTTTGGTAACAATGTCAAAAATTGGACTAAAATAGGATAAATATGAGAGTTCTGACTGCAATATGTCCAAAAAATAAATATAGAGTGAAAAGTGAGAATTAAATAGAAATTAAGGTGTGCAAAGTAGAGTAAGGCCTTATCTAAAATTTTTCATTCAAGCTAATTTTTGTTAGTATTAAAAATAATTTTAATATATTTGTCAATAACTTGTTTTACAAATTGTTATAAAACTTAATATGCTAGATTCCACAAAATTTTTGAGTCAAATCTAAAATTCACAACATTTTACTGAACTAGCTTTTGTTTTTTTTTTTTTTGAAGAAATGTAAGATATTCTTGATAAGTTTATGCCGACTTGAATATAAAACTTACAAAATTTGGATTTAAGACTGTAAGTGTGGCTTGTTCTTCAAAGATGATTAGATCAGTAAAACTTACTTTGTTAAACAAATTGTTGAGCAAAACATTTTTTTTTTTTTTTATGTATGGGAACATTTTAAATCCAAGTTTGTGATTTTGGAGACTTAAAAAAGTTTCTTTTGAAATTTGTGGGAGTAAATAAGATCTGGTTGCAAAGTTTAAGGGACGAATTTAATAACTTACTAAATAATTTTTCTTGACACGCCCCTGCACAAGTCATATGAGATGCACGTGACTGACATCCATTAATCCGTAACTAATGAAAGTTGGCTTTGGAAACAATTTATAACCAAATATTAAAGTTGAGGAATTTGATAGAATCTTTTAAAATATTATGGACGAAATAGGATTGATGGTCAAAATTGAGGGACGTATAACGTTATTTACTCTTATTAAAAAAAGAATGGCTAACACGAGAATCAGGATTCAGGTGTAGTTGGTGTGAAATTCTTGTTCCATATGTACCAAGAACTCATAAAAAAAAATCTAGTTCATATTTAGGGTCGGCTACATGAATATTGTTGTGCTATTGCGTTCTGTCATGGACTATATCCTCCTCAATTCCTAGATGGGCTATATCTTTTTTACAAATTACCTACCAAGTCTTTTTCGGTCTTTCCCTACCTCTCTATATTGACTACTCTCTCTAAAATTTACTCGCTTGACAGGTACTTCTACTAGACATCTTAACATATGACCCAACCACCTTAAGCGTGTTTCTCTCATCTTATCATCATAGGTGCTACTCTAATCTTCTCACGAATATGCTCATTGTGTATCTTGTTCTTCTTAGTGTACCCACACATCCATTTTAATATTCACATTTCTACTACTCTCATCTTTTGCTCGTGTGTAATTCACTACCCAATATTCAGACCCATATAGCATCGCTGCCTAATTGTCATTCTATAAAATTTACCTTTAAGTTTGAGGTCGCATAATATTTTCGATGTCATTCTCCATTTATTTTAACCTGCTTGTCTATATGTCCGCTGTGTAACATTTCGATCTATATTACCATCACTCTGAAGAACTGATCTTAAATATTTAAAATTGTCACTTATGGTATCTCTTGATCTTCGATAGTAACCCCTATTCTATTCTTACGCGTAATCTTGCTAAACTTAACTTGAATATATTCTATTTTTGATCTACTAATTCTAAACCCTTCTACCTCAAGTTATACACATCTCTCCAAATCTCGAGTTTAGCATTAACCCCATCTTTTGTTCCATCTACTAAAACAATGTCATCTACAAATAACATAAATCATGGTATTTCTTTATATATATATGCCTTGTAAGTTCATCTATGACAAATGCAAATAGATAAGGATTTAAAGTTAAACCTTGATGTAAACCTATGTTTATAGGAAACTCTCATGTCAACCCTCTTGGTGTTCTCACACTTGTACTCACATCCCTATATATCTTCTTTATTGATTTTATATATGCTACTCTAACTTATTTTTTTTTCTAAATTCTCCACATAACTTCATTCTAGGGACTCTATCGTATGCCTTTCCAACTAAAACTCTCCACATAACTTCTCTAGATACTCTATCGTATGTCTTTCCAAGATAAATAAAAATCATATGTAGATCATTTTTCGTATTACGGTATCTCTCGGTAAAGTCTCCTTAAGAGATGTAAGGCTTTAGTAGTCGATTTCCCTAGCATGAAACTAAACTAATTATTTGACACCTTAGTCTCGTTTCTTAACCTTCTTTCTATCACCTTCTCCCAAAGTTTCATCCTATGGTTCATTAGCTTAATACCTCTGTAATTCACACAATTTTGTATACACCCTTTGTTCTTGAATATGGGTATGAGAGTACTCTTCTCCCATTGGTCAAGCATATTTTTACTCTTCAATATTTTATTGAAAAGATTGGGAAGCCAACTTATAAAAATCTTTGTTAAGTATACACCATACCTCAATTGGAATATCATCAGGGCCAACTATTTTTCCTTTCTTCATCTTCTTCAAAGCCTCCTCCACACTCTTATTCCTGAATCTTCAATAATACATTAAATTTGTATACTTCTTAGACTTATCTAATTCTCCTAAAATGATATCGTTTCCATTGCCTTCATGGAATAGTTAATGGAAGTATCTCTCCCAACTTTCCTTAATTTCCTCATCTCTTACTAGCATTTTATTATTTTCATCTTTGATGCACTTGACTTGGTTAAGTCCTTCGTTCTATGGGCTATTACTTTAGCAATTTTATAAATATCTTGCTCCCCCTCCTTATATTCTAATTTTTGGTAAAATCCTTCAAAAGCCACAACCTTCGCTTCACTTATGACATTTTTTGCCTCCTTTTACAAATTAGAGGATGTCAATATTTTCATCATTATACACTCTGTATATAGAGTCTCATAGTTAGCCTTCTTAACTTCGATTTTATCTTGTACACCTTCATCCCACCACCAAGATTCTTTATTCATGGGGGTATAACTTATTGACTCTCCAAATATCTTCTTAGCCACTGTTCTCATTCTATTTGGTTGTCATGTCATTCCATAAAGTGTTAGATTCATCTTTTACGTCCCAAATACGTTGCCCTAACAACTCTTTCCTAAAAATTTGTTCTTTTTCCTTCTTTAAATTCTTCCACTTAATTTTAGGTGATCTAGGTAGGTTCTTTTGCCTAATGTGATGTTTAAACTTCAAGTCCACCATCAAAAGGTTATGTTGTGAGGTTAAACTTTCTCTAGGTATGATTTTGCAATCTCTACAAACCCTTCTATCTCTCTTTCTTGTGAGGAGAAAGTCAATTTATGACTTTGTTTAACCACTTTTGAACTTAACTAAATGTTCCTCCATCTTCTTGAAAAAATTATTAATAATGCAAATGTCAAATGCCATTCCAAACTCAAAAATTAATTTTCCTTCTTCGTTTCTTCCCCCATAACTATATCCACCATGCACTTCTTCATAATTCTCATTATCTCTTCCCACATGTCCATTTAGATGACCTCCTATAAAAATTTGCTTACCTTGGAGGATACCACTACCTATCATCTCATCTAAATCCTCCCAAAATTTAGCCTTAATGGACTTATCTAGCCCTACTTGAGGCGCATAGACACTAAAGATATTAATAGTTTCACGTCCTACAATTAGTTTAAGAGACATAATCCTATCTCCTTTCCTAGTCACCTGCACTTTTCGTCCTTCAACGACCCATCTACAAAATACCTATTCTATTTCTAATCCTGTTTACTCTTGTACCAAAGTTTAAATCTTGAATTATCCAATAGTTTAACCTTTTTTCCTACCTATTTTATTTATTGTAAATACAAAATAATAATTCTTCTCCTGATCATTGTATCTACTACCTCTACTGATTACCAGTAAAAGTTCTAATATTCCAAATTCCTATTCTAATCCTATTTTCTAGAACATTTTTCTTCCCTACTACCCTCCCTCTATTTTGTGAGGACCATTGCATATTTTCACTACACCCAAACCCCCATGGAGATGTAATGACTCTTACGTACTATTCGTCGCATTTGCTCAAACAATGCGACACGTCGCTTACGGGGAACGCTTTAACATTAGCCCAATATCGTAGTAGATTCATCTCATAAGATTGACAAAATTTTACGCTGACTGTCGACTTGACGCAACTCTCCTCTTTTACTCTGGTTTGGAACTGGCTATACTAAGAAAAATTCAACACAGGCTGAGTTGTCATTTACTAAATGAACTGTCAAAATTATTTTACTAAAATTACTTTACAGACAGTTCAATAAGTAATGAAATAAGAAATGAGACAATATCCAAGACAAAAGAGCCTGTGACAAATTCAACCTTGCTGATGCAGACAGGATAAAGAAGTAGCTGATTAGTTGCCAGCTGGGTACCTGAACCATAATAAACTAGAAAAGGAACGTCGTACAAAGCTAAGGAAATACTAAAACATCGTGTACTAGTTCTCCTTTTATTCAATCCAACTTTTGGTTGCTTCAAAAGATGGAGAACTAATTGTAGATTTCAAAAACAACTCAAAGAACTCAAACAGAACTCAAACAGTCAAACGGAACCAGCCACGCATAACCATTGACCCACGAAGATGCTGTCACAAACGAGGTTGGGATTGATTGAACTGAAACCTTCAGCTGTAAGCTTAAATTGTTTGATTACACTGAAGCATGTATCACCAATCTGTGCTCCATGCACCGAATCGCAAGCTGGTGCGGTACCTAATTTTCATAATAAAGAAGATAGTAAATTAAGTAATAAAGTATTGAAAAAGAAATACTATTCTTTGTGGCACATTTCAATATACATTGCATCTATACAAAGTGATAAAATGATTGATGTGTCATAGATTCAGAAAAGGAAGAACAAAATCTGGCCGAATATCTAAAATTAGGATGTTAGTGATTCAATATGATCTTGTCACATGAAATATTTTCGTCAAGTAATGTTGAATTTGTAATTTATAAATCATTTTATTTTTCCATATTTAGTGTCAACACACACAAAATGAGTACCACTAGATACCATATCTTATTTTTTATGTAATAATCTCTTATCAAGTATGCTCTAGTGTACGAATATTTATAAATTATAGCATACATGAAAAATATTTAAAGAATAAGATAGACGATTAGTCCAATAAATGAGACATAACAAAATATATATATATAAAAGAGTACGTCCTGGAATTGAGCTTGTGTCAGATACTAAATAAAGGGCTTTGTGTACCAACAACCTTTTATGGAAGCACTAGTATAAATTTTACAAATGCAGCCGAATTTGATCCGAATGTGACATGGTCTTTAACGTTAATTCTCATAGATTGAGGCCTTTATCGATGTTTATGATGCGTAAGTAAGGAAAATTAAAATTAGTCAACCGTTACTTAGAAATATAATTAAAAGGACAAACAATATTAAGACGTTTATAATTAAAAGGACAAACAATATTAAGACGCTTACTTCCAATATTTGCGCACTCAGCCATTGTTACAATGAGAAGAGAGAGAAGAGTACCAAAACCACCTTCGTCTGGGGCATTGTCTTTGTATTTACTTTGTATTCAACTTGTTAATTATTGATATGGCTCGTGGAGTATTGATTGGAAATTGTAACTATTTATAGTCACACGCTCAGTATTGGATAGACCAACATGCTGAAATAAATAGTAGAGTCTGCCGGCCAAATTTCAGCATAAATTGGTACTGGAGAATCTTAATTGTGCCTTTCTCTTGAACACGAATGAGAAGAGGGAGACTTTCATATTGAAGTGACCAAAAAGCTGAAATCTCGGCAACATGTCGAACCTAATTGAAGAAGGCACAAGAATAGGCTTCGATTTTGTTTACTTCCATTCCCTTTCAAATTGGTAAAAGCAATATTAGATTATCCCTTTCAAATAAAATCTTGGGTTAATTTTACTTTATTTCTATTAATCTTTGTCTTAAAACTAATATGTTTTAGTGACAAATTATATTTTTATATTTATACATATTTTGTAAAATGGCATTCTTTATCAATCCGATAGGATAAATCTTTCGAATAAAGTATATTTGGGAAAAATCATAAATAGTTATGATGGTGAGATTCTCTACATAATTATATTTTATTCTTAAATATTCCTAATCATAGGATTTTACACAGATAGATTAGCACATAATTGTGTATGGATACTTATTGAGAATAAATACATCGGATTGACCCACTAAGAGTATTCTACACGGATTATTATGCAAATGCCAGTGGATTAATTTTTTTGTGATAGTATTGTAGTGATCCTTGGACTTGTTGTCATGAGTTTATCATGATTATGGACTACTATACTTTGGCTCTATTAGTTGTTGCTTTTGATGAGTCACACATATTGTATAATTCGGTATAGTGTGAATCATTAAAAGATAAGATATGACCAATATAGGATTCACCACTCCTTATAGTGGAAGAGTATATCCTAGTATGACCACTTCTTGAAATACAATTCAGAAATCTTTATGCAAAGTCAAAATAGAATTAAGAGTGTCTTAAATTCTATTTCAAGTGAGATTTTGCCATATGTTGGAAAGAAATAAATTGATTATTGCAATAAGAGTCGGCGTTATATCTGTACTCTTAAAATAATCTGGATATTGTGGAGTAAAAGAATAATAATTACACGGTAACTAAATCACTGATAGGTAAAGTCGAACCACTTGACATATCTCACACTTGGGTGGCCATGATACTTTACTAGATGTCAATCTTGATCTATAAGTATAAATTAATTAATTAATTAGTGAATTAATGATAAACTAAATGTGTTTAATTTATCTTTTCCTAATTTATTTAAAGTTATAATTTATCTAATCCTAATTAATTTAGGATTATAGTTTATATTTATTGCCAACTACTTACGAAGAACTTAATTGCATATATTTTGTGATGATTATATCGGATTAACCCTAAGAGATTTATGATACCACATCAATACAGTAAACAGGATTAGAAATAGAATAGGTATTTTGTCTGTCTCTTCTCTCGGGGTTTATATATATATATATATATATATATATATATAGATGTATATATATATATATGCACACACATATATGCAATTCGCTCCGCCAGTAGTTGAGAAAAATATAAGAAAACATTTTAAGAAAATATGATCAAAGGGATGAAAAATTTGCAGAACAAAATAAGGGAGTTAACACTCCGTGACCTAGGTCAATCAATCCTGAGAGGATCTTGAAGTGATTATCTGTGTGGATACCATTAGAGGCCGAATGTTTGTGAGGCTTGTGGATCGATATCACTGACAGATCGAAAAATTTATTGCAGTTTTGAGATATAATCTTTATACTTCTCTTTTACTATACATAAATTAATCAAGATGATCCTTATTAGGAAGTTAAAAATTTTAAATTCCGCTACATTGTATGATTTACTTTCTTACAGTAGTATTAGAGCCACCCTTGATTAATTTATGATGTAGATATGTTTAGTTGTCATGAATATTAAATTTGTTCAAGCTATATGTATCTTTTAATATTATTTTCAAAATATTGGAGAACAAAAAAAATTTGATTGTGATTGTTGTGAATTTGATTCACAACTTCATGATGTTGACAACGTCATTAGATGATGTCATCAAATGACATCATCACTGACTTCATCAAATGACTCTATTATCCACGGGTTATTTCTGTCACTAAAAGTGTTTAATTAGTTAAATAACTTTTAGTGACACTTAGTCTTATATTTTCATTTAAAAGATTTTTCTAAATTTGATTTTTAAAACCACCAATTAATTTTTGACAAATGTTGTTTAAAATTAATTGTTAATATTTAGAAACTCTCTTTCTTTTAATTTGATAAAATTTAGAAAGTATAAAACTTTGAAAATATTTATTTAATTTTGATGAGATTAGAATTAAACAGTTTGTTTAAATTTTAGAAATTTATTATTTTTCAATGATATTGAATTAGTAAATATTCAAAAAAATTTGAAAATTGTTTCTAATATAATTTTTAAAATTTTATTATTTAAAGTATTTATTTTCTAATGAGACTGAAAATGACAAAGACAATGCCCCATGACTGCAATTCAAAACATCTTATACATGTCAATCTCATTGTGAAATTATCATGTCACATGATTCGTGATTAGATATTTAATAGACAGTTTTGTGCTTTTAATTAATCATTGAATTATATAATAACATAGATGATTATGGATTTAAGACAATGTGATTGTGTATGGTTTACTTTCTTCAAATACAATGGTTATAAATTTTAAATAAGGCTTTCATGTTCTGCTTTCTCTATTATTCTGAATGAAATTCTTTTCTTATTTCAATCGTCTTGAAAATAACTCGAAATTTCTTGATTAATCATGCAATATACATAGAACTAAATTTGGGATAGGATTAAATATCTAAAATATTTATATATAATTATGAAGATGACGGAGACGAAGCAAAGGTGCAACCACGGAGGAAATTTTCAAGAGTTGAAGATTACTCTTAAGATTTGACCACCTAGTTTCCTTCTGTGACTCGAGGAAACAAGTTTAAAAAAAGTCCATAATCATCGATGGTTTATGCATGTTTTATTTGTTATATGTTAATATGATAATATTGCATTGTTTGACAGATAAAGGTTACATAAATTAACACAAGAACAAGTGATAAATTAACCATACTCTACTTAACCAACACCCACACACTCACAAATATATGAGATAGTTTTGTAGGTAGTGGTGAGTGGATATCATTCCTGCAGAAATTGATTGATGACTACTAGTCTAATCGAGTCTATAAACTAGTTAGACAAATTGAAAAGAAGGAAATTTCTACTCTACTAAAGCAAGTAAAGATGCAAAATCAAATAATGACTAAGCTAAATTAAAGGGCGACGGAGACTACACTAAACAAGCTAGGTAAACAATAAGCATATCTAAGCAATTAAACGGGCACGTTATACTAAAGCAAGACAAAAAGTACACATGGAAATGAATAGTAAGATGATTGGTAATTAAGTACTATGCTAAGGGATCGTAAGCTAAGGAGTAATTGAAAATGCACAACTAAGTAGTTAACTCTAAACAGTAAACTAAGAAATAAAAGTAAATAAGGTAAGTAAACAATTAAACGACACTAGTCTAGTCTTTATACATCTAAGGGATAAATTAAAATGCTACTAAATATGGAAGAAAAAGCATTTAATGTGACATTAATGTAAACTACTCTAATTAATTCCTTAAGAAAGCATTTAAAGGTAATTAACTAAAGATTGGAGAAATAAGTGAAGATACGAAGAAATTCACTAAAAATAGAAGATCCTATACTAAAACCTATGAATGTTTTTAAATTTTGCTATTTAGGGAAAGTAGCTTGTATGCTAGATTTAGAAGCGTCAGTTAATGTATAAACTGAAGCAATGTATAATTAAATGAAAGCCCACTACTAATTAATGTTTAGAAATAAAGAAAACTCAAGAGTGAATGCAAGATTAACCACTAAAATAAAGAATTACACTAAATCTATGCAATTAGTGTGAACTAGACTAAAATGAAAATGCAAGAAAGATTGAATAAAAACATGTAAAATGGATGTCAACTTGTAGGGAAATAAAAACCCAATAAATTAAGACTAAAAGATTAAGTTTTTACATATAAATTAAACTAAGATTAAGGTTGAAGATGAAAGTAAAAAGAGAGTTCTTGACAAGACTAGACTGTCCTATCTAAAATTACAACTAAGCTGGACCTACTATTATATGTTAGTACGTGTGTTTCTAGGTTAATTTGAAATTTTCAACTAAGTCAAAGAGCTGACTTTTTCATCATCACCACGGTCACCTTTCTACCTATATAAATTTGGTGACTGCGATATTGGAGTGTCTTTGTTGTAGCTATGAGAACCGAGAGCTTAGAAATTTGCCTAATAATTATTGGATATTTTGTTGCAATATTAAAATACATATAGCTTGAACAAATTTAATATTCATGCATGTAAACATAGCTACATCATAAATTAATCAAGGGTGGCTCTAATACAGCTCGTCCAGCTATTTGCATTCCAGTCCTTGGCTTCTGCCATTTCTACAATTAGCATCTAATCCTTGAAATTACCTATAAAACACATCATAATCCATAAATCAAAATGTACCTAGCATAATAAATGTCAATTATATTAAATTTAGTGCATATATCTACTAAAAGTCCTAATATACACCTAAGTTCCTAAAAATCATGGATAAACATAAAATCTATATAAAAATGTACACAATCAATTCAAATGGAACTAATATTAGACAAAATTATGTAGAAAATATAGGTAAAATAACTCCATGTAATAGAGTTATCACACCCCCAAACCTAGTATTTTGCCAGTCCCGAGCAAAACAAGAGAGGAAATAACTAAACACACTACCAATGGAAAAGAAAGCAAATTGCCAAAGGAAATTAAAAGCATTAAACATGTGCAAATGGCGATTTAACTCAACTAACTAAATATATGCGATCACGTGCTAATTTGGAAAAATATAGAACTAGTTTAAATAATCAACACGGCTCATGTTGATAAGGGAAGTATTAAGAAAATGAAAGTCAATTCCAAGGTGATTAAAAATAAATGTGTCAACTTTCTCAAAAATCAATTTCAAGCATAGAAAGATCACTAAGACTTATTTTAAGAAGCACTAGGATGCAAATGAACATGCAAGGATATTTGTGGACACCATGAAACTGTAGCTAAAACACTCTTCAAAGTGTTATACTTTCACAGGGTGAATCTTTGAACTCTTATAGTCCAGATTAAAGATCCCATACGACTTGTAGGCTTGCAATATAGGCTAGGGTGAAGGGAGGATATAATTTTGGATATGAGTGACTCAAATTCACCTTAGTCGTTCATAACAATTGATAGGACCAGAACCCTTGAACACAAGTGCACATACATACAAAAACTACACATCGCTTGAAGCATTAAAACAATGCATGGAACTCTAAGGAGATCTTGTGGATTCTCCTTTATTACAAAATGTATATACAACATTGCAGAAATTTAAATGAAAATAATTTTTTTTTTTGAGAGAAAAGATATATTACAATATGATTCAACTATATTGTATCTAATTACATGAAGGAAATTGATAAAGATTTAATCAATGACAACACAATTTCTAAAATGATACACATCTAGATGTATACTAAATCTAATACATCACATTTCAATCACTTCAAAACTTAGGTCCAATTTCGACTAAGGTGAAAGGGCAAAAAGATTTATATTGTCTCAAAGGGACTGGTTTAATTGTGCTGTTGTTAAAGAAATAAAACTTGAACGCTCAAATGGGGAGACTAGGGTTGTATTGAACTTTTGAGTAGGCATTTTGGTTCAATTGGTTCAACAAGATGCCTAGTTCAATTCCAAAATCCGATTATGTCATAATTAGGGGGTCTACTCTATCTAGCTAATGTCCTAACTAACTTTCACTAGCCCACAAAACATCCAACAATATAACTCGTGCAAAATGACCAAGGATGCTTAAATAACTTCTTTCTACACTATCTACCTCGAATTTCAAAAATTTCAACACATTTAAGTAAAATTAACTAAGAGATGAATAAGGCATTCAAATAATATTTGCAATCAAAATAGAGCATAACACTCAAAGTAGTCAAGGAAAAGCATTTCTAACAAGTGATAGACATTGGGTAAAGTTTAAAAAGTTAAAGGCCATTTTTGCACAAGTAATGCGACCCAATTTACCAAGACAATTCATCTAATCCCAACACATCGACGAAACACACACACATATAATCACCACCTTATTTTCCATTTTATTAGAAGTAATAAGTACTACTCATCCTATCACTCATCGTTGAGTACAGGAAACCTAAATAAAGCAACTAGAATATAAGTATAACAATAAAATAAGCCAAACTCAGATAATGCCGATAAGGTGTCCAAGCACCAAATCCATAAATAACAAACTAAGGGTTGACCAAACTAAAATATCCCAATGGTCACCCTTTTAAAACTACTACACTATGTTGAGGGGTCAAACCAATCATCATACAACCAAACCCCTCAACCAAAAGCATTATTCTAATCAGGGTAAGTAAACTACTCAATTACTAAAGTATCCATCAAGATGCAAAGCAAAACAAAATGGAAATGTTGTGGGAATATATCTCTCTCTTACCAAAGCATGATAATAAAAAAGATAAAGGGGGGATAAAAGCAAAAAAGCATAGATCTTAGGGTCTTCTCAATGCGATGTTCGAAATGGAGATTAATAATTATCTTTCTTTTCCTTCTCTTCCTCTCTATATATCTCGTATATGCCATGGTCAGAGTCCTCAATATTGCCCTCCTCTTTATTCCTTCCTTCTTCTTTATTGTTGCCCTCTCATTCGCCACTACGTCATGGCGATTGTTGTTCGCAATATGGATCGAAGTATACTTTGCCATGTAGTGGTCCAAAATGCCAACTTGGTGCAGGTTTAGGGTGAATCCAAGTGTTGAAGGCGATGATTTGGAGGACCTGGCCAATTAGGATTATGTTGTTATGGAGTGTCAGTTGAATCTTCATTGTACATCTAATAAGCTTGGAGCTCTTGCTACTCAAGGTCAGTATGTGGAGGATTGTACACATATTCTCTAGGTATAGTAATGAACTACGACTGGGAAAAAGGGACTTGAGCCGCTTGTGAACCTGAACCAGAGGCCTCTTTACTTGGATGATACCAATTGAACTCATTTACCATGTTGCGCACATAAGGCCCATTGATTGGCCCCTTTGGTTGGATCTCTTCCTCACCTGTATTAATAATCTCAACACCTGCATCCAAACATAGTTTAGCAACAAGACTAGGAAGGGAAAAAGTGGGTTTTGAAAATGGCAAGTTCTTCAAAAATTCTAGGCAAATGATTCTTCCTGGATCAATGCTCAAACTCACAAGTATCCTAAATACTAAGTAGGCTTTATCACGTTGTACAAACTAAGTGTTGTAGTCCCCATTATCCTACAACAAATAAAATACACCAAACATTCGGTAACAATTGTAGATGTTCTCTATGCAATCCTAAATAAAGTTGCTAGTCTTGCTTGTATTGTATTCCCAATTGGGTTCGCCACCACACAATCATGCCCAAATCTTAGTGTAATCAGGCCACCCATGATTTGGATTCATCAAGTCCCCATATGTTGTGCATCTAAATGAGAAGCTCCAACATAGAATTGATTTATCTTTCACTCATATCCATCCATTTACCTTGCTCAAAAACATTATCATTCACCATTCCACTCAAATTACATCGGAATTCTTTCACAAGATTTACATAGCCAACCCATATTGATTCATTAAATTTTGCCTAGTTTCTCTTAGTCAATTGATGCCCAATTTCCATCCTTAACTCCCTCATACGCACCCCATCTTCCTGATACATCAAATCTACGCTCAGGTATCACACCAAATTTGACCCGTTTTTTATATATTTTGGAAGCCTTAAGACTCACAAAAATGTGATCATCGTACTCCCCATTGCCACCCTTTTCTGACTGCCCCTTGGTCCTATTTTTCTCTTTTTACTAGTCGAAGAAAGCAGTAGACATTGCCTTATCTTTCCTTTTATCCCCTGCCATTTGTTGAATTTTTCAACAATTATACGCAAGTGAGTACCAATTAATGAATAAATTCAATCACTATAGTCAACATACTCATTGTCATCACCAACAAATTTTTTGTACCAAAACCAAATAAGCACAAAAGTTTAATAGATATCCAACTTACAGCCTAGGATAGAAGATTTGGAACAAAATTACCTATAAAAATGCATATTGAGAGCCCCTTTAATAATGCTCTTGATCGATTACCCTTCCAATCCTTGCTTTGGGCTGCTATGAATGATGATGAAAGAAGTTTTTTAGGAGAAAAGGTGTTTGTACAGTTAAAGTAAGGGAGAAGAGAAGAAGTCAGTTAGGAGAAAAGAAAAATGAGTATTTTTAGAAAATTTTTAGGTTATGAACTATTTATACCCGGAGGAGTCAGCATCATGGTTTTGAAATTTCATGTTTAAAAATTTTGACCGTGATTTGTAGCAGCACTTAGGGTCTTTTCCTCTTTAAACTGCAGTGTTGAAAAATCTCTTTTTGAAAACCAAATCGGGTCTCAATGCCTTAGAAAAAGTTTTTGAAATAAAAAACCAAGACCGCAGTTTTAAAGTGCAGTTTACCTTCCAGAGAATCAAGTTGGAAGCAAACTGCAATTTTGAGCTCGTGAAAACCGCGGCGTCAAAAACTTAAAAAAAATCATTGAAAACTCTCTTTCGGATCAAGGTTTCCAATTTCCCTCTTTAAAAAACTTAACCGCGGTATAAAACACTTAGAAAAATTTTCAAAATTAACACTCAGAAACTACAGTTTTAAAATGCAGTTAAATTTATAGAACCTCAAATTAACTTTTAACTATAATTCATAAATTGTGAAGACCACGATTTAAAAGACTTAGAAAATTTTAACCTTGAAAGCTCAGTCTCAACCGCACATTTAGACGTGTATAAGAGACAAGTTAAACCGCAGTATAACATAGAAAAATTTTCAACACCACACCTTGTTTAACCGTGGTTTATAATCGAGGTAAACTTTCCAAAAGCCTTAGGTGGTTGAAAACCACGGTCTTGAGAATAGACAAACCCTGGTTCGCCATATTTAGAAAAAAAAAAATTTCTAGCATTTCTCAAACTCCTTCTTTGATATCCCTTTCACCTAAAAGCATAAAAACATGAGATTAGAGAGTCATTCTTACACTATTCCAAGCTAAACTATTTCAAATTAGATTTTAAACATGAAAACATTAAAAGTTAGCAAATTAAACCTATCTAATCCTAAACCAAGAAAATATTAATAAGTAAGGGGAAGAGAAACTCCCAAGAAGCACTTTTTTATAATTACTAGTTTGACTATGGCCATGATTGATTAAGTTGTTGTAAAGTGAACAGTTTCCGTTCTTCTTCAATCACTCCCCCATAGTAGAGCTTGAGACAATGTCCATTAAACTTGAAGTTCCCCTCACCTCCTTTTTGCTTTACCGCACCATAGGGAAACACTTGCACCATTTCATAAGGCCCACTCCTATATCATCTTGACTTGAGTTTCCCGGGAAACAACTTCAACCTTGAATTGTACAACAATACTAAGTCCCTAGACTTGAGCTCTTTCCTTAAAATGTGTTTGTCATGCCACACCTTAGTCCTCTTCTTGTAGATCCTTGAGCTTTCATATGCTTCTCTCAAGAATTCATCAAGCTCATTGAAATCAAGGAGTCATTTCTCACCCGTCTTCTTCAAATCAAAGTTAAGACTCTTCACAACCCAATATACCTTGTACTCAATCTCAACTGATAGATAACATGGTTTACCATAAACCATCCTATATGGGGATATTCTGATAGGTGTCTTAAAACAAGTCCTATATGTCCATAATGCGTCGTCTAGGTTTTTGGACCAATCCTTTCTCGACGAGTACACGGTCTTCTCAAGTATTCTCTTCAATTCCTGGTTTGAGACCTCTACTTGATAGGATGTTTGAGGGTGGTAGGAAAAGGCAAGCTTATGGGTGACTACATATTTGGATAAGACGGAGCAATTCAAACAATGAGTTCTTGAAATGCATTCTCCTGTCACTAATGATGGCCTTCAAGACTCCAAACCTTGAGAATATATTCTTTCTCACAAAGTTTACCACCACTCGAGCATCATTTGTTGGGAGTGTCATAGCTTCCACCCACTTGGAAACATAATCTACTGTCACAAGTATGAATTTATTGTTGTGCGACAATGAATATGGGCCTATAAAATCAGTGCCCCACAAGTCGAACTCCTCGTAAACCATTATGTTATTCAAAGGCATTTTATCCCTCTTGGTTAGTATCCCAGCACGTTTGCACTCATTACATTGAAGGATAAAACTTCTTGCAACTTTGAATAATGTTGGCCAAAACAGTCCACTTTGTAGCACTTTAGGCACCGTCCTTTGTTGCATCATGGTGTCCTTCTACTGATGAGGAATGACAGATTTTCTTTTTTGTTATATATATTTCTTTGGAATGCACTTCTCCATCACTTGCTCTTTGCACGATGGTAAAGGTATGGATCATCCCACATATAGTATTTGACCTCGAAAGACAGATCTTCCTTTGATTGGAGCTGTCCTATTGAGAGGATCACCTGTGGCTACTAGAAGTTCACTAAATTTGCATACCAGGGCGTAGACCCTCAAACCACCAATAGTTGTTCCTCCAGAAAGTACTCCTTAATTGGCACTTCTTCACCTAACTTTTCCCTCGGCCCTTCTAGTTCTTGAGACATGATCGGCCATGGTATTCTCGCTACCTTTCTTATCCACCACGTCCCAGTCAAACTCCTGCAATAACAATATCCAACATATAAGTCTAGGTTTGGCATCAATCTTAGAAATAAGATATTTGAGAGCCGAGTGATCGATGTAAATAATCACTTTGTTCCCAATAAGATAAGACCAAAATTTATCAAAATTAAACACAATTGCAAGAAGTTTTTTTTTTGTTTTTTTGTTGGTTGAGTAATTAATTTGAGTACAATTCAATGTATGGCTAGCATAATAGACTAATGCAAAGAACTTTATCAATAAGTTGACACAAAACTGCCGCCACGGTATAGTCACTAGCATCACACAACAATTCAAAAGGCAAATTCCAATTAGGAGCAACTATAATCGGGGTGGTAATGAAAGCCTTTTTCAAGTTACAAACGCATGCAAACACTCATCATTAATATCAAAGCGAACATCCTTTTGTATTAGAAGAAATCCTATGACCTTGGACAATTTCTCAATGATTTCTATTTTAGCTCTATCCACTTCTATGCTATTAGAAGAAATCCTATGACCTTGGACAATTCCCTCTTTGACTATAAAATGGCAATTCTCCTAATTCAAAGCCAAGTTGGTTTCTTGACATCTTTTAAGTACACAAGAAAGGTTTTGCAAGCAAGAATCAAAAGAATCACTGAAAACACTAAAATCATCCATGAATACTTCAAAAACTTTTTATGTTATACTGAAAGTGGCAAACATACATTGTTGGAATGTGCTAGGAGGATTGTACAATCCAAAGGGCACTCTGCCGATAAGTAAAGGTTCCATAGGGACAAGTAAATGTGGTATTTTCTTGGTCTTCCAGGGCTATAACTATCTGAAAATAACCCGAATAACCATCCAGAAAGCAATGGAAAGTGATATTTCCTAGTGGTTTCATTAAGCTTTCTAAACATAATGCATATTGGCTACTCGGTTACTATCCTAAATGGTATCAATTCGCTATTCTTATTCACTACTACTGTCATCCCCCTTTCTTTGGTATCACTTGTGTCAGGCTCACCCATTCACTATCACTTATAGGGTATATGATACCGACATCTAAGAGTTTAAGAACCTCCTTTCGAACTACCTCTTTTAAGATGGGATTTAAACTACATTGAGATTTTCTACAAGATTTAAAGTCATCATTAAGAAAGATTTTGCGCGTACAAAGGCTTGGGATTATCTTCTTTATGTTGTCAATGCTCCAAGCAATAACCCTACGATATTTTTCCAACACAACAATCAATTTTTTCAATTTAATTACAAGAAAGCAAAGAACTCACAATAACCAGATAAGACTCCTCATCACCAAGAAAAACATATTTAAGATATGAAGGAAGTGGTTTGAGTTTAACTTTGGGGGTCATTAGTCTAAGACTCCCCTTTACTCTATACACCTTGGTGTAAGAACTTGGTTTGCTCAAGTCTTGATCACCATTGTCTATGCTTTCTTGTTTGTCTTCACCAAGTTCCAGCTCAACATCAGCCTGCAAACAAGTCAAACTATGGGGTGCTCCTTGAATGTTTCCCTGCAAAAATCATCAACTAGATTATCAATCAAGTCACATCTCATTAATATTGATATTTAAGTCTCGGTGTAGACTAATATGAAATAATTTGTAGTAATAAATAATGAAAAATGAAATACTAATTAATAATCTTTAAATAATAAGTAATAATTGGATTAGTATAGTAACTTAGAATAAAAAAGTAATAACTTGGACTACTAAATACTAACTTCAAATAAAATAAGTAATAATTTGGTTTAATAACTAAAAACTTGTTTTCTTTTGGTTATATATAACTTATACTAATAATTAATGAAAATGATGTATTAATTAAAAATAAATTGAAATAATAGGTAATAAATTCAACTTAAGTAATAATTTAGAGTGTTAAGTACTAATTTGAAATAAAATAAAAATGACGTAATTTAATTTCAAGTAATCGGAAGTGAGCTAGCTTGTGGGGCAGATCTTGAAGTTAGCTTGAGGATCAGCTCCGGCAAGGCATGTCCCGTAGTGGGCCTGGCACGAGGGTTCAAAATGGAGAATTAGAAAATTTTCTGATATTCAGAGAATTGATAAAGGAAAATTTGTCCGGGAAGTTGGATTTAACAATGGTTAGGTACAAAAGTACCAAGTAATACTATGTTAATCTTATTGTAATTAACTTCAGAGGTCAGAGTCTTTAAAATTATCCTTTCTTCAACTGGAGTGTTGCTTTTCATTTTGAATAGGAATATCGTGTGATTCTCCTGCGTGGATTCAAGTCAATAAGCCATGGTCTTATTACTCCTGCAATTCTGATTTTTTAAAAAGGTTGCTTTGTGTTAAGTTACATTCTCCCAACCGGTAGAAATATTAGTTAAATGAAATACTAAATATAATATAAAATTAATATATATATATAACAAAATGTTGGATGTAGCAAAGTGAATCAAGACCGTAGATTGTAGCTAATGATTTTTTATTAAACCAAACTTCTCCTCAGGAGGAGGATAGATAGGACAGTTTAAGCGGTAGATTGTAGCCAAGGATTTTTTATTAAACCAAACTTCTCCTCAGGAGGAGGATAGATAGGACAGTTTAAGCAGTAAGATCTAATGTAAATTCAACAAATTCAACTTTTTATTTATTTGTGAGATCTGGCGATTATTAATTTGTTTTTATTTAGTAAACTGTGCATTTAATTAATGTACTTTCATGAAAACTACACCTTTAATGCATGTTGCATAAATTTTTATGTTGTTTTTGCATTTTATGAGGTACTGTTATTTTTTAAGAAAAGATAATTCCGGTCATTTTTGGTAGCTTGCCCGGGGATGTATTATAAGAAATGTATAATATTGGAATTCACAAAAATGTCGAAACATATAGATAGAATCCGGGAAAATTTGCGTGAAGAAGTGAGGTTTTAAGGAGTACTTTCTGGAAAAAAAAAAAAAAAAAAAAAAAAAGGCTTGTTGTATACTCTTACAGATTGAAGAAATTGAAACATATAACAAAGTATTTATGCTGCATCTCTGAAAAAATCAGAATTTGTTCTTTTTGTTCATGTATTAAATTCTTGATCATTAACTTAATTAGGCAGTTAAACCGTCGAGGCAAAGCCATTCGCCAACGAAGACATTGCTGCAGTTGAGATTGGGATTCAAAGAACTGAAGAATTCAGTTGTAACATTAAACGTCTGAGCAATGCTTGTTGGAAGTAGCTATCAAGATTAGAATAAAAAGTTGTTATTGGTAGGATTAGGATAAAAGTTATCTGTTATCTGTACAGCCTGTAGATTGGGTGAGTTTGGATAGGTACTTTATCTTGTTACCCAGATTGGATAGGATCTGCTTGTAAATATGCCTATATATACTGTCTCTAATTGGAGAAGAATGTATGTACATTTTTTCTAACACAACATGGTATCAGAGCAGGTCGAATTTGGCATGGAATTATTGTAAAATGCTGCAGTAGCACCCTATTTCTGCCGAATGAATTATTTTTTGTTTCTTGCCGAATTATTGCGCTTCTACTGCCGCTTCTAACCTTCTAAAAATCACCAAATGGCTGAAACTAACCCTATTGTCCCAATTATTCAACAGAATCATCCAATTATTATCCACCAGGATAGCTCCACCTTCCCAACCAGTGTTATACTTGATGAAACAAATTACCCACTGTGGTCGGCTCCCGTAATAAGGCCGGATATCTCACCGAAGAAACAGCAAAGCCATCCCCCGAAGACTCCGGTTATACAACATTGATCACTGAAAATCAGGACAAGGTAAAAAGCTGGCTTATTACTCAATGAGTTCGTTGTTGATGCAGCGGTTCATTCGTCTTTCCACAGCCAAGGAAATTTGGGAAGCAGTAGCCAAGACCTTTTATGACGGATCAGATGAGACTTGTCTCTTTGAATTGAATCGAAAGTCTTTCTCCACGACACAGCATGGTAGACCATTATCCACTCATTGTACCGAACTCATTGCTATTTTCCAGGAAATAGATCACAGGATGATCTCGCAGGAAGGAACCGTTTAGGGAGTAATTCTATTAAATTCTGCGATGGCTCGGCTTCGGGTTCATAATTTTTTTAGCGGACTTGATCCTGAGTTTGATCAGGTTCGTAGAGAAATTTTGCTGATGGACCCCAAACTTTACCTAGAACGTACCTATGCCTATGTGAGACGAGAATACCAGCAGAGACGAATAATGGGGGCTCTCGGTCTACCACAGTTGTTCCTAAAAATTCCGCTATGGAGGTAACCAAAAGAAATCAGCCTCAGCATGCTATCCCAGTCCCTACATCTCGAATTCATAATTCGAAATCTAATAATTTAGTTTGTAGTCATTGTGGTGAGACAAGGATGTCCAAACAGAGATGCCATGAAATTATTGGCTATCCTAAGTGGTGGGACTTCTTTACAACCAAGGAACAAGGTTACAGGAATTGTGGCAAGCAACGTATTTTCTACATCTTCTAAGAATAATACTTGGATAATTGATACAGGGGCATCTGATCATATGACTCGAGATTCAGGCCAATTACAGTCCATTTGCCCTTCTTCACAATCTGTTATATCTACAGCCAATGGAGGTACTTCTCTAATTACTAGAGAAGGATCTGTCTCTTTATCTTGTACTCTTACCCTAGATACTGTCTTTGTTGTTCCATCGCTCACATATAATCTTTTGTCAGTTAGCCAAATACCTCTTCTCTTGCTCACTTTTTGGCCCTCATTCTGTGTTTTTTAGGATATTCTGACACAGAAGATTCTTTGTTATGCTGGTGTTAAAAAGGGCAAACTCTATTACCTAAATTTGACAAAAACTGGGAGACGAAGAGTTAGTCATGTCTATCTAACTAGTAGGGAAGACAAAACTCAAGCAACTGTTTGGTTATGGACACTTTTCTTTAGCTATCTTAAAACAAATCGACTGCATCTTTTTTTGAACTTAAATGTTTCAGACTTTCATTGTGATATTTGTGCACTAGCCAAGAGCCACCGTATTCCTTATTTGCCTAGCTTGAATAAATGTTCTGAACTTTTTTTTTTTGTTAGACATTCTGATGTAGATTCCTTCTATTTCTAAGGCGTTCTATTGTTCTATTTTGTTACTTTTACTGATGAATGCACTAGAATGACTTGGGTCTCTCTACTTTACAAAAAAAAATTGGTGTCTTGATAACATTTCAAGAATTTCATCGTTTGGTAAACACTCAATATCAGAGGTAAGTTTATGTTTGGCAAACTGACAATGCATTCTGACAATGCATTGTAGTTCTTAGATACGAGCCTGGAAAATTTCTAAGTACATCCTTTTTTGGCTTGGCCAAGAGAAAAAATAGGCAAATCTTGGAAATTGGTCGTGCGTCTCTCTTCGGCATGAATTTGCCTCGATCATACTGGGGAAAAGCTGCGAAGTCTGCTATCTATCTACTGAATCGGGTTCCCTCCCATGTAATTAGTTTTCAAACTCCTCAACAGAAGATGTAGTTGTTTTTCTCACTTCCACATATCCCAAATCATGAACCAAGGGTCTTCGGTTGCACCGTATATGTTCATATTCCAAAAGTCTTGCGAACTAAACTTGACCCTAGTGCAAAGCGATTTGAACCTTGGTTAATTTGATCGGATTTCTAAAAGCTTAAAGTGCTATGATCCACACTCAAAGAAATTACATGTCACCCCGGATGTGTCTCTTCGGGAATCAGAACCATACTATTCAAGGGGAGTTCCTACTTCTTCCCTTCAGGGGGAGGGCTCCAGTGACGCAAATGTGCCGGATTTTTTGGAAAGGTCAAATTTCGGCGTATTGGCCAACAATAGTTCCATCTGTAGAACTCCAGAGACTAACATCTTCTGCAGAATCACCGACATCTGAAGAGTTGCCCTTGTTAACACCACTGACCGAAGAGTCGACCCAGAATGTCCTAGATACTTGTGATTCTACTCAAGTAAACTCAAATGTCGTTAATGAGCATAATGAAACAAATACATCTTCTAACAATTTGACTCCTAGGTATTCTCAGAGACCCAATAATGGTGTACCAAGAGATTAGTATGAACCTGATCTTAGAGTAAATGTTAGTTATCCGATTGGTAATTATCTATCTTCTCATAAATTACCCGAGTCATATGCACTTACTATTAATCAATTATCCGAAGTATCTATCCATGTAATGTGCAGGATGCCTTGGTAGATCCCAAATGGGGATGCCTTGGTAGATCCCAAATGGAAGAAGCAATGAATGAAGAGATGGAGGCTCTTCAGAAGAATTCTAAATGGAAACTTGTCCCATTACCCGAAGGAAAGAAGGCAGTTGGATGTAAAAATTATACACTGAAAGTTATAAGCAGATGGAAGCATTGACAGATATAAGGCAAGGTTAGTTGCAAAAGGATATACGCAGGAGTATGGAATAGATTATCAGGAGACTTTTACACCAGAGGCCAAGCTCCACACAATCTGCATTCTTATTTCCATAGCAGCAAACCAAGGGTGGCCTTTGAACCAATTCGACTTAAAAAAATGACTTTCTTAATGGAGATTTGGAGGAGAAAGTCTACATGGAGCTGCCGCCAGGAGTTAAACGTCATATTTCATACAGGAATGAGGTATGTACGTTGAAAAAATCACTGTATGCCCTCAAACAAGCACCTCGAGCCTGGTTTAGGAGGTTCACTTCTGCAATGAAGGTGTTTAATTACAAAACAAAGTAATGCAGACCATACTTTGTTTATCAAACACAAAAAGGGGAAGGTAACAGCTTTAATTGTGTATGTTGATGATATGGTCCTGGCAGGTCAGATGATTCTTGTGATGAAGTTATTGCGGGATTATTTGCCCACAGAGTTTGAAATGAAGGATCTAGGCCAACTCAAATATTTCCTAGGAATTGAGGTAGCAAGGTCGGATCAGGGGATTTTCCATTCACAACTGAAATATGTCCTGGATTTGTTAACTGAGACTGGGATGCTTCCTGGCAAACCAGTAGAGACTCCAATATAGGTGAACCACAACTTGGGTTTATTTTCGAAACAGGATCCAATGGATGTGGGACGGTATCAATGACTAGTTGGGAGGTTAATTTACTTGACTCACACAAGGCTAGACATAGCATATTCTATAAGTGTTGTAAGTCAATTCATGCACAGGCCAAGTGAAGAACACATGAATGCAGTATATCAAATCTTGAGGTATCTTAAGGGAGCTCCAGGCAGAGGATTACTGTACTCAAGGAATGGTGTCTCGAACATTGAGGGGTACACAGATTCTGATTAGGCAGGTGATCAGTCAACAAGGTGGTTTCTTCTACTTCGGGTTAGTTTGCCTTCATAGAAGGGAATTTGGTTACTTAGAAAGTTGTGGTGAGATCAAGTGCAGAGGCAAAATTCCGAGGAATGGCATATGGCTAGTGTGAACTACTGTGGGTGAAGAACGTTCGGAAGGATTTGGGGATAGATTATGGAAACCCGATAAAGCTTTATTGCGACAACAGAGCAGCCATTGAGATTGCGCAGAATCCTACATAGTAGGACCGCACCAAACATGTGAAATTGATCATCATTTCATCAAGGAGAAGTTGATCAAAAAAATTATACAATTTCCGTTTGTCAAGTTAGAGAATCAGCTAGCTGACATACTAACAACTGGAAGAATGTTCCATGATATGGTGGTCAAGTTGGGCATGCACCAACTCGAGGGGAAGTGTTGGAAATAGGTATCAAGATTAGAATAAAAGTTGTTATGGTAGGATTAGGATAAAAGTTGTGTTATCTGCACAGCCTGTAGATTGGGTTAGTTTGGATAGGTTTTACTTATCTTGTTACCCAGATTAGATAGGATCAGCTTGTAAATATGCCTATATATACTGCCTCCAATTGGAGAAGAATGTATGTAGATTTTCTCTCATACAACAATGCTAAAGATTCACCATTTTGTACCCTATATATCTTATCACAAATCAGAACTGATCATTAGATTGTAACTGATATATTTTGTACAGATGCAGCAGCTCATAACTCGAAAACAAAATCGCAGGCACTGTCTCTTATACACATCTAGATGTGTATAAGAGATTTTTCAGATTTATAATTGTTGGAATTTATAATTTTCTACACAAGTGTTCTTAGTGTAACTAATCTTTGTTATACCAAAGCTGAGATTAATTGTGACACATTTATATAGGGGAAACTACCAATGTGGCTTTGTTGCTACTAATGTCACAACATTTGAATGGCTAAGAATTTTTTATCCCATGTTATGTGTAACTCTTTATCGAACAGTCAAATTAGTTCATCAAAAATGACATCTGGGGTGACATCTTAATCATTCATTTGATATTATGACAAAGAATGACACAAAATATAAGACAGAAGACCCTGTGCCCATTTAAACTAAAGGAAAACAATGATTTCTCAAATCTAACTAATCTATCCAATATATTACTAATAATTAACTTTCCTACTTTTTCTTTGTGGATGTACAGTAGATTGTGAGATATGCACCAACATATATATATAATTTAATTTTTTCTGCACATTTGAAATTAGTTGATTTACAAAAAAGTTAAATACATCAAATTAACCAAGGTTCAGAGTGTTTTGCACTATAGTCCTTACCGTTTTTTCTTCACTTTATCCCTATGACTAATTAGTCATAGCTAATAGTTCCATTAGTTTATTGAAAGGACAATTTTATCCAAAAAGATTAGTTACACTAAGAACCCTTAAGTTTTAGTGTACTTTCAGTTTATTCCCTCACTCAAATTTTGTGATATGTTACTATATATAAAGTCAAAGTCTCTTTAAGTGCATATCACTTTATAAACTTACATTCATACGCTTACATAATAAAGGAAAAAAAAAATTGTAAGAGTGAGAAGGAGTGTCTGTTGTAACTAACCACTAACTTCTCTTTTATCCACCTTCCATTGCCTATATTTTTTTGTTTTAATTTTTTTTATAATTTTTTTTTTAAATTTCAAGCATTTATATTTTACTTTTGAATTTTTGTAAAATTAGTTTTTTTAAATTGCACACTCATAAGGTGTGCGTTCCTCACTAATATAGTGTAACCCCTTGGCCTGCTAGGAAAGAGTAATGGTGCTGCCAATGTTGACAGAAATACAAATATACTCTTACAATTCTTGTAATTCCCAATAGATTAACTTTCTTTAATTTTCTCAAACTCAAGAAATATGGTGGAATAATTAATTGCATATTTTTCTGATGTATTGTTAAATCTACCTTATTTACATTTTTTAAATTTGAGTTCAATTCACATTTATGAAATTATTCACATATTATATTGATGTATTATTGAAAGATATGAATTTTGAATAAGTTTTTGTATATATTTTTAAGTGTTTGAAGGTGTATTAAAGTAGTTGGACCAAAAGGTCCAAATTAAATATGGAATTTTGAATAGTGTAAGATGATTTCAAGAGAATTTTAATGTTAAAAAAAATTGCTTTAAAAATGAATTTTTCAATTAGGGGAATACTGTTTTTTATCAAATTTTTATTGGTCAAAGTTGCTAAATTTGATTAACAAGAGGGGCAAAAAGAAAAAGCACTATAGTTCAAAATTCTCTAAACCTTAAGGAGGTTTAAATTATATAAACCTTTACAAAATAAATCTCAACTATCCCAACCAGACAACAAGTTGTAAATTTAAATATACGGAAGCTTTAAGTTCTACAAGCATATTAGGGAGCCCTTGTTAGTGCTCCACCGGGGTTGGAGCATGCACCCTATCTTTGTCTTTCTCTGTTTGTCTATTCTAATATATTGTCCTATAGCCTTAAATTTGCCTTTCTCTGTAAGAATTCCTTTTTTATTTGTTCTTTTGTTGAATATAGTCCTCTTGAGCTAAGCTCTTGAAACTCATTTTCCGAGGAAAAAGCTTTGTGTAAGATTTTAATTGATTTTTTTTTTCGGGTCGACATACCAAAGCAAAAGAAAAGAAGAAGAAAAAAAGAAAGAAAAGTAGATCTCAAAAGAAACTTTCATATGTAGGTTCCTCAGCAACAAAGATGGTATGGTTGGTCGGCTTGTGCTCTTATTTGGACGGGAAGAGATTAACATAGAGACTACTGCTATTTGGGAATATCTTTCTATGTTAGCTAGCGGTGGCAGGCTTTCGACCAATTCTTAGGTTCAAGGGAAGGCAATTAAAAGTGGGGACTCAGACTTTAGATCTCCTCTCTATGGCGAGAGGGTTCCTTCAGCGGGATTTGATACCCGCATCCAATCGAAGTTCCATTTTAGTGCACCCTAACATAAAGGAAAGCCATTTCTAGCTAGCGGCATGCTTAACACATGTAAGTCGGGCGGGAAGTAGTGTTTCTAGTGGCGGACGAGTGAGTAACGCGTAAAAACTCATTCTGTTGTACTTTAAGGCTTGTTAAGTAAAAGTTTTTTAAGTACAACATATTATATTGTACAAGTCTTTCAAATACAACTAGATGATTACTTAAAGGGACCATAAAATTTCTCTAAAATGTGTAGTTGTTTATCCATTATTAATTATCTTAAACAGACAGTCAAGAATCTTTACAATTGTTAGAAAATATGGGACTAAACTAGTTTTTATTTGGGAATTATATGAAATAATAATAGAGTAAGTACTGCAATAGTTTTTTAGATGTGTCAAATTCAAATAGGTAATTGAAAAAATGTCTCAATAATTATTGCAAGTTCTTGTTCAAATGGAGCCAATAGATGTAGGAGATCTCAAATGATGTGGATATTGGATTAAGCTGCTCATTTTGCCATTTTGGAAGTTGAGCTTCTTTACCTTGTTCTATTGATTATTGTTTTGTGAGTCCAACTTTTTATTAATGGTGAGGAAAAAAGATTGCACAAGCGAGGAGGTTCACCCAGTGGCAACTTAAGGGTTTCATTAAAGAAGTAAGTTTTGGTTATTCACTCCATAACGTAGAGTGATTATATAGTTGTTGAAATGATTAAAAAGTAGGTAAGTCTCATTACTTTTCAATCATCAACGGTCTACAATACTCATTCTGCAATACAGAGTGAGTAGCAAAGAATTTTTTCTACTAAAGCACTTGTGTTGGATTCCAAAAACAGATAAAATCTTTGGCTTATAAAATATATTATCTTTTAATTATAACTACTAAATGTGGGATAAGAAAGAATGAAATTTGATCGAATATCGAATTTGATTATAATCGAAAAATAAATTAGTGATTCAATATAATTTTTACACATACAGTAACTCTAGAAAGTAATCTAAATTTGTGACTTTGTAGATCATTCTTCCTTATGTATTCCCACATTTTTATGGCTCTATTTTCTCGTGTTTGTTAATTTTTCCACATGATTGTTGAGTGTTTTCACTTCAGGAGTAGAAACCATTTTCATTTAGGATTTTTAAAAATGTTGGAATATGTGAAACCAAGTTCATTTTAGGACTAATTAATACTAGTACTTGAGACACAATCGATATATGTGTTAAGAGGACAATTTTGTATAATTTGAGCGATTTTATGAAACAAAAAAGTATTATATTATGGGATCAACATTATTAAAATGACATGTATTGATTCTAAGTATGTTTTTAAAGTTATTTCTAATTATTTATTGGGGCAATACTTGATGCATGCATGATAAGAAAGAGGAAGAAAAAATTTATTGAGTATTATTATTTTTTAAGAGTCAATAATTTTGATTTAAGATTATGCTTATTTAAAATTTAAATTAAGCAAAAAAATGTAATTACCTAGTAATCATTTCTGATCTTGAATTCCATCATGTAATATCAAAAATAAAGTTGTAAAAATAATTATATAGATAGATAGTCATTGTAATATTTGTTACATAAATCAAGAAACCAAAATAAATTAAGCAAACGTTAATATTATTTTAATTAAATATGAGTAAAAGGCTGTCTCTTATACAATTAATGAAACTTTCGCACTTGGCATTTTAATTTACTTTAACATGCATATGAGTATAAGGAAAAAAAACATATGATAATTAATGAAATTTTCGCACTTTGTATTTTAAGACTTCCTGATGCAATGATATTTTCTATATGCAAGGTTAATTTTCAATATTTAATGGGGGTTAGAATTTGGTTTTACTGATTCATAGAGTTACACAATTGGATAATGAAATCGAATCTATTTTGTGCCCCCAATTTATTAATAGTTAAAAGAAGAAAAACTTTTTTAGTAGAGGTACTTTGGTTTGAAGTAGTTTTTTAACAACTATCTACAATTTGAAGGAAGCAAACTTGGGTCTGTTCCCACTTTCCCATATATCAAGCAAAACATGGATGAAAACGTAATCTGATATCATGTAGTGATAGCTATTCATTCCAATAACACTTCTCTCTTATCCTAAATACACTGCTCTCTCTTATACAATCCTAATTTGCCATAAAATTGAAGTAAATATCAACTATTTTACATCCCATACACATACAAAAACTACTAAGAAATAATACATTTTAATGAGGGCAAAATAGGATAAATATTAAATTTAACATGACATGTCAACAAGTTGAACTTAAACCCTTTAAATAACTTTCAATGAGAGTTCTTTCCAATTGACATAATTATTTAAAAAGATGTTATTATTTTCTTAATCAATTTAATGCTTGTTAGGTTTATCCAAACTAAGTCTAGATGTATTCTACATATCACAAATTTATTTGAGATTTGATTTTTCTGAACCTCCTATCTATATTTTACGAGAGAGAAAAATATGGGATTACAATTTTTTTGGGGACAATTATAGATTGGATGGAGTTTTCTAATTATTAGGGTAAGGTTAAACTAGTGTATATGGCAAGTTTTGATTGGTCATCCGAACAAACCATTTATCATACTCATCCTAATTTAACTTAAACTATTTCTTAATATGTATATTGTCATAGAATAATTTATACTATATATAAAGTAAGAGACCCCATTTGTGTGATGCCCTTTATGTTATCCCTATTTTACCCATGGTAGTTCTAAAACTTCCACTCATAACTACTCCTAAAACTTCTTCCTATTTTTTCTAATTAATTATTTTTTTAAATTACACACACATATTGTATGTCTTTCCCACTTGTCTAAACTATGGAAGGGTTGGCCTCGGGTCGTAATCTGCTTGTGTGCTGTTTACTATCGTTTGGTTGTGTTTTACTCTTGTGTATTCCCTAAACTTGGTGCTTGTGTTGTTGGTGAGTGTTTGTGTGTGTTCAACAGTTGTCATAAACAAGTGAAAACTAAATACGAACGTGGGACACAGTCGATTGACCGAAGTTACTTGCAAAATTTTGAGACTTTCAGCTTCTTCTTCCGCCTTGGCACGTTGGGTTCATGTCAAGTAAAAGTTCAATAATTTTAAATCTTCACTCATAATTACTCCTAAATCTTCTTCTCATTTTTAATTAATTATTTTTTTAAAAATCATATACACGGTGCATCTTTCCCACTAGTGTTAATAATGATTCGTGTTACTTTTGATTCGAAAGAAGTTTTGTAAAACTAAAATTCATAAAATCTTATTTAAATCAATGATGTCTCAAGAAAAATTAAATGGGTTAGTTAAATTATAATTGAGAAAGAAATATTATAAGAAATAGACTACGAGAATTTAATTAATAATACTGCATCTCAAAAATCCAGAAAAACAAATTTTAAATGAAATTTGAAAAAACCCAATTTAGTTCTTTATTTTTTGGCAGTGTCCCAATTTAGATATCACGTTAATTTAAACTTACTTCTTTAATTAAAAAGTCCTACACCTCATTACGCTCAATAATGTTTTTCCTTTTCTCTCATGTGGTTAACTTTAGTTTTGTTTGATCTTAACACATAATCGATTGTCAATGATACAGGATTAATTATGTGAAAATCAAACAGTTTTAACATTTTTAACCTCGGTCATTTGTGTATGGGCTGTCTCTTATACACGCGTAGCCTCCACCTCTAATTTGTCCAATTTTTTTCTTCAAAAGACCAACATTGCCAACACTTTAAAAGATAATGGACTAAATTAGTTTATTGTGATACATAAGGAACCAAATTAAAGCATACCCCAAATATAAAAGACCAAACTGATTTTTTTCCCTCAATTTTATTGAGGAGATAAAAGGCCTTACGTTTAAATTTGACTTCAACCCTCTAAAACCATTGAGATGCCTCTGAATTATCTTCAGTATTTTTTTGGGTTAATAGCACTAAACCCCCCAAACTACACCTTTAGTTATACTTTGCCCCTCCAACTCATTTTATAGGCACTTAACCTCCCATTTTTTGTATTTTTTTCAACAATCAAAGTTACTTAACCCCTCATTTTTGTATGACTGTATACAAAAATAGATGTGTGCTAAGTAATTGTTTATCTTTTTCTTTTTCCAACTATTCTTTCTCACATTTTTTTCCTTTTCCAATTATATTTTTTTTTTTTTATTTTTTTCTCCCTTCTCACTTGCCATTAGCTACTTCCTTCATTTTGTTATAAATATTTGTACAATGAAAATTAAAAAATTTATTTTAAGTGTACAAATATTTATAATTGAATAGTTGTTTATAAGAGTTTAAATTCGGATCATTAAAATGTATATTTCTTAGTAGTTTTCTATAGGTGTTATCTACGATTAAAATATATAAATATTTACTAAGAGCTGTCTCTTATACAAATCTAGTGTGTATAAGAGACAGTTCAAATAACCAAATAAAAAAAATTAGTAATATTTTTAAGGGCTATTTTTTTATATTGATTAATTATTAATACATATTTTTTTTATCTATTTATTTGAATTTTTCAACTAATATTTGATTTATTGAGACTCAAAATATTGAATTATTGAAACTCCAATTACTTTATATGTATTTAAATATTTTAATTAACATTTTAAATACATTTTAATGTAACTAATATATTCTATTATAAAATAAATTGTAATGAATTTATAACAATAAAATTTAAGAAACAAATGAGTTACAAAAAAAAAAAGATTTAGTTGAATTTTCTCCCTTTTTCTCATATTAATAGCTAGTTCGTTTCCTATGTTGTTATTATTCGTATAATAGGACATATAAATTTTTTAATTTGATTTAACTCATTTTTTTTTTAACTCGTTTGTTTAAATTTTAACATTGTAAATTCATTATAATTAGTCCTTTATTTTAGAATATATGTTAGTTGCATCAAAGTGCATTTAAACTACTAATTAAATTATTTAAATTCATATAAAAAATTAGAGTTTCAATAAATCAAAATTTTGAGTCTCAATAAATAAAATATTAGTTTTAAAATCCAAATAAATAGATAAAAATAAAAGTAAGGGTTAACAAGTTGTCAATGTAAAAAAAAAAAAAAACAAATAAAAATATTACTATTGATTGATTTCATTATTTGTTTTCAATAAAGTTGACTAATTATAAATATAACTTGTTTACATTGTTTTTATAATTTATAATTTATAATTTAATTATATATCCCCTTATAAAAAGAATTAAAAAATAAACAAAGTCAACAAAATAAATAATTAGTTAAAGAAAATAAAAAATTTTATTTTAGGTGTACAAATATTTATTGCGGAATAGAGGAAGAAGCTAATGGCAAGCTAGAAGGGAGAAAAGAAAAAAAATAAAAGAAGCAAAAGGAAAGAAGGGAAAAGGAGAAAAAAAAAAAAAAAGTGGGAAAGAATAGTTGGAAAAAGAAAAAAAAAACAATTACTTGGCAAGGGTATTTTTCTCCAATCATATAAAAAGAAGGGGTCAAGTTCCTATATAATGAGTTGGAGGGTCAAAGTGCAACTAATAGTATAATTTAAAGGGGTTTAATGCTATTAATCCTATTTTTATTTGTTGAAGAAATTACAGTAATTTATTGTTGTATCAAATTATGATTTGAATTTATGAATTATCTGCACGAAATTTTAAATGGTGCAAGTAACTTCTATTTCGACTTTGTACCCCTCTTTGGACTTGCACGTGAACTACTTTTTGGGTAGTACATAGGACTTGGCAATATAAAATTCAGCCAAGGTGGCCTTAGCATGTCATACTAAAGACCAATGCAAAACTTTCCCAAAATATAACAAAGATAACCATCTAGTATAATTAAGTATTTTAGACTTTAAGCTTTGTACTACTTCTATCATAAGTGTTAAGTGACAAATATCATCGGACCGGAACAAAAACGAAATCTGAACAAGTATTCAAAATTAGGATTAGATGATTTTTTTCACGTCAGTGATCTTGTGTTCCTTACTTGCTTTCTTGCTTTTTATTGATGCTATGAAAGTCTTATGATACATTTGTATGTGACAAAAATTTTATTTGTGTTCCTTAAAATAACAGTATTTAATCATAATAGTATAACAAAGAAAATGTTGCCAAAATTAATAAATAGTTCCATACTATTAATCTGTTGCAAATCGATGATACTATGAAAAAACACCTTGTGATTGACTTTTGTCACAAAGAAAAGAATATATTAGTACAGCAAACTTGATTGACTTTTGTCACAAAGAAAAGAGCATATTAGTACAGTAAACTTGCAAGAGTACTAGAGAAATGTCCAAGGAAAACTGGAATATAAAGATTTAGATACAAGTGGTCTGTATCCTTGGAATGTTGTTTACATTCCAATTTAATGGTTTGTTGTGCATTTCAGCCAAATAACAGTTTTAGGATTCACCAAAGCTTACCAAGTTAACTTGCTCAACAATACAAGAACAAGTATGAATAACTAAGAAAGAACAAGTATGAATAACTAAGAAAGAAGCTGAAAATGAACAATATTTTTGTTGGGTATGGAAAATGAACAACTAATTCTATAAATTGGTTACATAAGCATATTTGTTGCACTTGTCTTATGACATCAAGTAATCATATTTGCTATGTTACTATATAGTGGAGAAAACGAGAAAAAGATTGTATGTTGGGTAACATATACTATTAGTAAGGATTAGGGGTATAAACAAGTCAAATCAAGTATGAATAGTGCTTTACTCGAACTTGAACTCTTAAGTTTTTTCTCATACTTGAACTCTAGCTCGAGCTCGAGCTTGAACTCAAACGAGCTTCAAAATTTGAGCTCGAGCCCGAAAAATTTGACAAAATTTGAGCTCGAGCCCAAAAATTTGACATAGTTTGAGCTCGATTTGAGCTCGCTCAAATTTAAGCATAATTGTTAGTAAAACGAGCTCAAATTCGAGCTCGAACTTGAGTAATTCAACTTTTTCATAGGTAAAAGATGTAATTTTTCTAAAAAGTATGGATATTTTAGTAATTTTACATATAATTAAAAAAATTATATAATGTTCAAAAAACTCGACGAGGACTCGAGCATATTATACATATGCTCGAGATCAACTCGAGCTCGAGTCGAGTTCGACTGGAGCTCGAATCGAGTTTTTGACCGAGCAGCTCGATTCTTTTACAGCCCCAGTAAGGATTAATATCAAATGGTCAAAAGCAATCAAAGTACACAAGATCTGTCCGAATATAGAAAAACATTGTTGATACAAAGGCGAAGGTCAAGTCAACATTTTCATCCTTGGGTGGAGAAGAGCTCGTATTAGTGAGTGCTTCCCCCTTAATCTTGTTCCCTATAGAGTCTACAAATTTACGCAAGATAAATATCCGTATTTGTGGATAGACTATTACTTAGTTGAGAAAGATAATGCCCATAGGTTTTAGCAATAGTATTTTCAAATTCGTTCGACTCTTGGCTTGATGGTTGCAAAATAATGGGATTAATTGAAGAAGAGTTTCACTTAGTTGATCTTATATTTTTACAAGAATTTGTAGAAGAGATAGAACATCCATCTTGGTCATAGCA
Organism: Cinchona pubescens; assembly: GCA_025175665.1. NCBI lineage: Eukaryota > Viridiplantae > Streptophyta > Magnoliopsida > Gentianales > Rubiaceae > Cinchona > Cinchona pubescens. The sequence continues at coordinate 73,114 of JANKKI010000350.1, read as the reverse complement.
ACTTGAATGGAGTTGTTGGAATCACAGATAACAATGAAGCAGAGTTATTTGGAATGATACAAAAGAAAATCATACATCTTTTTTGGTTTGATGATTTTATAACTAGAATTTTAACACTTTTTTTTTGATTTTAGTAAACATTTGAAAAAAGTCTCAGAGTTTGAAGACCATCGGATAGTAAGAAGAATATGTTTGATGACGACTTGTCTCTTATTATTTATTACATACATATATGAGAACTATAGCATGCCTTTCAAAGACAGAACCACCCAAAAAATATCGAGACATTTATATTCTTTAAGGAAAAAGTTAGTAGATGCCTCCCAGGTTTCGTTATTACCCATAGACATGTTCCATTACTCTAAATATTAAGTTTACAATTCATGATGTTTTGTTTCTACACCCTAATGCTATCACAAACATAAGTTACCATTAGCCAAAAATTTTTGTTTTTTCTTCCTGATTGATCAAAATAGATGGACTAAGAGTTTTAAGATTAACATTAAAGAAAAATTTGTCCTATGCAATTCAAAAACATATTCCTTAATAGGTTATTTTTGCTATTCACCCTACCCACCCATCATGCATAACCACCTAATACCTTTTTATGATTATTGGAAGTCAACGAGCTAGTACTATTTTAGTGGTTGATTCTTGGTCCATTGCTTTCACTAACAAATTACAAGATCTAATTTTTTTCATCTTAGTTCTGTCTCTTATACACATCTATTTCGTGCAGATAATTCATAACATTCAAATCACTAATTTAGTATTGTTTATAAATTACTGTTCTATTTCTTTAAAAAATAAAAATAGGATTAATAGCATTAAACCTGTCTCATTATTTGACATTAGATGTGATATAAGAGTGGACATTCTAATGAAAGAAAAGTCTTTGTTATTTTTGTACATATATACTAATATTTGCAACATATAAGTTTCATATTTAAAGGATGTTATAGAAATTTATATTACATAAAAATAATTAATGAACATTAAAGAATGTAGACAAAGGTTCATAGTAAACAAAAAATTAAAATGTTACTTAAAATAGAACTCATACGAGGGATAGCATGTATATATACATATAAATAATTAATATATTATGTGTAATATACTTAAGAAGATCACACATGGAGTTCCAAGATGAACTTTAAAATAAATTTTTTTACTTTATGAAAGAATTTGATTTTTTTTCAAACATATTAAATTTAGTAAAATTTGGTTCTAATATTTATACAAAATGCAATCTGGTAATAAATTTAAATTATATATATTAATAGACATGTTAAAGGAAATTAAAAAAATATACACTTACGTCACTTAAAAAAACATATTATATAAAATATATCTAAAAACGAAATCACATGTTAGGAGTTCTATGATGAATATAAAGAAGCCATTATGATAATCAAGTATTCAGACTTTTATGTTTCGTTCTAATACTATCTGTTCATCATACCTATTGATTGTTGGCTAAATTTTATGTCATTTTCAAGGACAGATCAGTTATTAAAAAACTAAAATATTCATATCACAAATAATAATCAGCTAAAACTACAATTAAGAAATTATTCTCAAATTTCTACTCTTTGAATGTGAGAATTGTGATTTAGAAGCAACAGACTAGTATTAGGCCATTAATGTTGTAGAGTAAAAGCCTTCCATATGCTTCATAGTGTCGTGTGTTTTTTCTTTTCAACAATAAACAGTATCTATTTTATGTCATATCAGCCCCAAAAAAAATACTCAAAGATTGAGTTACAAGGAGGGAAACTGTCCATAATCTTCCTTAACTAGATTCCGTAACCATAGGGGAAAATTGATTTTCCACAATATATGTTTAACAGGAGTTACAGAAAAATTAGTTATTTTATGGCTAATTATATCTTGCCACCCCTTTTTGTGAAAGTGAAAGAATAAACATGAAATATAGACCTTAAATTGTGGATGTCCTCCTGGATGCTAGCAATTCGCACATCTTTACTCCTACTACTGTTGATCTTATCCACCACTATCTTACAATCAGATTGTATCTCAAGTTTGGAATAGCCTTCTTAGTAGCAATAGTCATTGCATTTCTGATTTCTAGGCTTTCTTCAATTATGGGATCACTGATTTTTTGTTCCTGCATTACCCGGACTCTAACCATTTTTCCATCATAATTCCTAGCTACTACTTCCCAATCTTTTATTTCTCTTCAAATTTTTGATGTAGCATCAATGTTAGTTTAATCACATCCATTTGTGAAGCATCCCATTTCCTATTTTCCAATTCATTTCTATTCTTCACATTCCTCCATTCCAGCTTTTTTAAATTCCAACCATTCTTGCCTCGCCTTCTCCACTATCTTTGTCTCTTTCCTCTGCTTTCTTTTAAAGTGCCAATTGTTCCCGTCTTCAACTTTCCAAGTTTTTGCCACTACAAGTTCGCAGTGATAGCAATATGGTCAGATCCCTACTCTCTACTAATAGCCCCTTGTAATTTCTCCTAGGGAAATTGAAAATATTGAATCCTTTCCTAGTTGATTGAAGTTACCTTCCAGATTCTGTCAGCACATTTATAGAAGAATAAACAATACTCCACAGTCTCTATCTCATCTCTATATCTGTGACATGCATATTGGGCTTCCCTTCTTAATTCTTCTATAGATAGTCTCATTAATAGGCAAGATGATGTGGAGGTATTTCCAGATGAAATGCTTGATTATGTACTTGATGTTCAGAGCCCAAAGTTGCTTACACACTCTGGAGTTCTAGTTTCTATTGGGTGCTTCTTCCATTCTTCCATTCTTCTTGTATTTTTTATCTGCTATCTCATCACACACCCTAATTTGACAATGTAAATCCCTGTTGAATCCTTACTCCACAGCTAGCTGTCTTTAGCTGTGTTAAACTCAGTGGGATTTTTATAATTGACATCCATATCTTCCTAATTGAATGTTTCTTAGGTTCATAGTCCATCTATTTTGATCAATCAGGTCACTTACTCTTTTCAACCTATAGTTATTAGGTCTAGCTGAGGTAATTTTTCCATTTTCTTCATTCATCAACCATCTATCCTCTCATACATCAATTTGATGACCATCCTTACCCTCTTTCTAAGCCTTTTTCCAGTAAATTGGTAGCACTTCTCAAACTTTCCTACGCCAAGAGCCACTTTTTGGAACTTAGCACTAAAGATACTCCTATTAAAATACTTGGCTTTCATTACTTTGTTGACTAGAAGACAAGGGCAAACTAAAAATCTCTAGCACTGCTTGGCAAGCAAAACATAATTGAAATGTTCAAGGTCTCTAAAGCCCAAGCCCCCCTTATCTTTCACTTATGTCAGCTTATTCCAAGCCATCTAATGAATTCTGCCCTTTCTCCCTACTCTTCCTCGCCAAAATTCTGCCATACTCTACACATCTCCTTGCATAATATACCCATTAGGAGCCTGAACACTAACATTATGTATGATGGCATAGCCAAGGCAACAGACTTCAATAACACCTCTCTCCCTACCAAGCTAAGAGCGTTACTCTTCCATTCCTATAGCTTGCTCTTCAACCTTTCCCTTATGAAACCAGATAGCTGACTTTTTTTATCTTCCAACAATCATTGAGAGGCCAAGATATTTGTTTTGTGAAACCTGAGTAACATCATCCAAGAGTTTCTTTAATAGCAAAGCAGAGGTGTTTGTGGTATTCCTTGTAAAAAATGCAGCAGACTTTTCTAGATTAACTTTAGTCCTAAGGCTTTTTCATACTTGGCCAAAATCTTTCTTACCAGTCCAGCTTTATAAACATCTGCTTTATAAAAGATTAAAGTGTCATCAGCAAAAAAAATAATGGGAGAATGTGGGCCCTCCTTCACGGATTTTTAACCCCATGCAATAGTTTACTTCTAAAAGCTTTGTTGATCAACTTTAAGAAACTTTCTGTGCAAATCACAGAAAAAGGTAAGGAGACAAAGGGTCCCCTTACATGATACCTCTAGTGAGTATAACTCTTTCTACATTCTTTCCATTAATACAAAAAGAATAAGCAATCATAGTAATATATCCTATTACCCATTTTATCCATTTAGCACAAAAGCCCATCTTAACCATAGTACCCTCCACAAACCCCCACTCAATTCTATCGTATGCCTTAAACATATCAAGTTTGAGAACCATGAAGCCATCTTTATCCATTCTTTTATTTTTAAATAATGGATGCATTCATGAGCAATGATAATATTATCAAGCATTTTGAGTGGGGCTAATACAAACACTAAGGACAGATTTCAACCTATTAACCAACAGTTTTAGAGATGATTTTATAAAGCATATTATAGAGGTTAATAGGTCGGTCTATATTGGGTGACATTAATGGGAGAGTCTATTTTAGGAATCAAGGAAATAATGGTCTCATTTAAAGACCTCAACATCATACTAAAGTGGAAAAAAACTCAAGAACAGTATTACAAATATCATTTTTAAATAAAGACCAAAACTTCTGGGAAAAAACAGGAGACATACAATCTAGTCCAGGAGATTTGGTGGGGTGCATGGAAAACAGAGCCTCTATTATCTCCCTTCCTAAAAGGGATCTAGCAGTTTGATTCTACAACCCCTCACTTTTCTTGTTAGTTTAAACATCCTATAGCTTTTACAATTCACCTTCCAGGCCTTCATCGCTACCCCCTTAACCTCTCTAAAGTGAAGCCACATTTTTTCAAAATAAAATCTCTTTTTAATCCTTATTCTCTCAAGTTCAATGTCAAAGATAAGCATTACATGGTCTAAAGCTTCATTTTGCTCATGCCTACATATTGTCCTATCAAAGTCAGTTCTCCATTTTACATTGCACATAGCTCTATCCAACCTCTTTTTCACCTCCCATACTTTGATCTAAGCTACTAACCCAGGTCCAAGGGGTCCCCTCAAAACCCAAGTCAATCATTTGATTATCTCTATTAAAGTGGATTCTGAAATCCCCAAAAGATCTATCATCCCTCACCCTACCCCTACCCACTTTTCTTCATTGCTAATCAGATCATTAAAATCGCCCATTACAACCCACTTATCTCCCCAACCTCTGATTCTTTTACTAATAATACTTTATTGCTACTTTCTGATAAGATTATCACAGCTACCATAGATCCTAACAGAAAAACATTGTTCACCATTCTCATCCCTTAACAACACTTCAATATAGAAATAGAGCAAAAATGGTTCAAAATAGTAATGTCATTCTTCCAAAATAGAGTCAAACCACCAACCTTCTCAACAGAATCCACCACAATCAGCCCATCCATCCTCAATTTTTTTTTTTATTTTCTCCATATATTTTTTTTCATTTTTAGTCTCAATAAGAAAAACTAAGCTTGGAGAGTAGAGTCTACATACCTCCTTGAGTTGGGAAATTGTCAAAGGGCTTCCCCCTCCTCGACAATTTCACACCACCACTCTTATTTAAACTTGGAGAACCCATTAAGGAAGGTCCCCTCCTCTTTCAGAAAAATAACACTCTCCATAGTTCTATTCTCTTTTATTTTTCTTCTTTTACATCAGGTTCCTCATCTACCATTTCATTATCATCTTCAACCCTCAGCTTTTCCCTCATCCTGTCCCTCATCTTGTCCTTCTTTTTGGTCCTAATTTCCTTAGCTATAGCTCTATGTGAGACATCTTGTAAGGGGATTCTGATGATTTTAGGCAATATTATGTATTTTTGTACTCATTAGTCCCTTCACAAAAGTATTCTCTTTTTCTTCACAAGTTCTAACCTCATTTGTTTTAATCAAGTGGTCCACTTGTGATAGTACTCTTAATCTTTCCCCACTGGTTTCCCTTTTACTGCAATCAGCCATTCAATTTTCATGTTTGATATGTGACTTCTTTTCCAGAAATGGCCTAGCTCCATTTTGTTGCTTCTTTAATATTAGATTCCCTATCTCAAAACAAGCTTCTAGATTTTCTTTATTTAGGTCTACCTCTCTAAGGCAAGTGTCCTTTCTATCTATTTCAGCACACTGGGTCATCATTCTCAGAATAACCCATAACCTTCACACCATTAGTAGAATTGATAGCATTACCTCACTCTAAGTCTAAATTTTTCCTTACATCTCCTTTCCTAACCCTTTTTGAATCCCTAGAATATATGTTCCCCTCTTTAGACCTAATCATCTTTCTTGCCATAGTAGAACTATCTTTTTCAATCCTATCAATGGCATAGGTTTTCTTGGAGAACCCCCAACATTGTCTCCCTATAGCACAAGATGTGTATAATTATGGGTTATTCTGAGAATGATATATTCTGTGCTTTATCACCATGTCCAATAATGCCATACTTATGGCAAAAGTTCAGACACTCCTCATATGTAAAATCAACCCATTTTGCTTTACCATTAAGGGTCACGTTGGTACCTCTAACCTGGTGTTTGTCTATTTCCACTCTAACAACAGTTTTATGTCTACCCTTTTCCCACCTGTTTCGGAGACTATCACCTCTTTAACTTGCTCAAACCCCCTTACCACAATAAATCTCCCCACTTCTTCGCTAATTTAATGGATAGGAAGGTTCCATATTTGACCCCAAAGAGAAGGACTCTAAATGCATTCTTATCAAACTCAATACTTTATAACCATTTCTCAAGCACAAGAAGTTGATTGTCAAAGACCCAAGGTCTTCCGTTTAGAATTCTGTCCACATCACTAAAGGTTGCAAAAAAAAATTGAAATAGATTTACCCCAAGTTCAGTTACCTACAAGTTTTTTGGGTAGGTCCAAACATGATTGACACACTTTCTGATTCTCGTGAAGTTCGCCATTTCCCTAATCAACTTTCCAATTAGAATATTTTGGCATTCTTCTATCTCATCTTCATACTTCCATCAACCAGAGAAATTCCTCTCGCCTCTTTTTCACTTAGATCAAATCTCTATGAGATGTCTGTAATTTCCTCCACCATTACCATAAAGTCCAAGGTCAATCAAAAGGCATCCCTAACCAGCATGAACACTCCACTTACAGATCCTATGAGAAAAAAAGATAAAGAGACTTTCTTTCCATATGAATAAAGAAAACCAGAGATGAAAACAAAACAAAAAGAGTTAACTAACATCTAAAGGTAAAGCAAAGGAACACCTTACTACTAAACTAAAACCTTCTTCTCTTCTTGGCTCAACTAGCACACATGAATATAATAGATATTCAACAGTTTAAGCTTAAAGAACAAATAAGAATGAGATAAAAATTCAAACCAAACTCCCAAGCTTGAGTACATCCACTAGTAGCCTCAAGTGTAAGAGTGGAGGGATAACCTGTCTCTTATACAAAGTAGGCTCAACTAAGTTCCTCTAATTGAGAAGTTTACACTACAACCTCACTTTTGTACACTTGTTATCCCTCCACTCTTACACTTGAAGATCACTCACTAGTCTATTCTTGCTCACACTAATTCCCACTAGTTGAGCCAAGAAAGCTAGACTTCTCAAACCAATACAACCCACAATATTTTAGCCTATTTCTCCTCAAATAGCTCTTACAAGTGTTTGTATTGAATGTAGTCTCTTAATTTGCTTAATTCAGACCTACAATGAAGTAGGTGTTGTTCGGACGTCAGGATGCGTCGAACATGCGTCCGATGTCCTCGGACGCTAAAATTCTGTGTCGGACGATTACCATCCGGCTGTGATTGTTTTGTTCGACGATCAAACCTTCTGCTTTTCTGCAACTTGTCTTTAAACCATTAGCATGATTTAGCGTCGTGTTATGAACTTGTTGCAATTCAATAATACTCGGGATGGGGGAAAAAGATGGCACCTTATGTTTTGTCTTTTGATGCCAAAAAAGAACAAAAAAATGGTTGTAGATTCTGATCAGTCCAACAATAAAAGTGAAGGTAGAAATTATTTTGAATCCTTTGCAGCTTAAGGAATTGCATGAAACTCTTGTATGTACTTTTCTTTTATTCTTGGACAGACTCTATTTTACATGCCTCTTCACAGTATCATATAGATTCACATACTCATGTTCATTGTGAAGATGAAGAAAAAAAGAAAAAAAAAGAAAAAATTCTCCTTTCTGATAGATTGGAAAAAATTATCTCATTAATCCTCCAACTATTTCATGAAAATAACAAAATGGTCCCCTAACTTTAATTTTAGACAGGTTAATCCCTAAACTAAATTTTTGTCTTCAATTTTGAATTCTGACCAGTGTTGACTAGGGGCATAATCGTTAAATCATCTGGTCATATGATTTTTGTTTTCTAAAGATCACCTCATTAGTTCTCCGACTATTTCATTGAAACCAAAATAGCCCTCCAACCTTAATTTTATCTGGATTAGTCACTAAACTAAATATTTGTATCCAATTTAATCCTTAAATGATGGTTCTACCCAAAATATAAATTTTTTGAATTTTGACCGGTGTTGACTAGGTGCATAACTGTCAAATCATTTAGTCCTATGATTTTTATTTTTAAAAATAATTTTAAACTTTATAATAAAAAGGTAAACATATTACATAGATTAATGATGATCTAGTAGTTAAGTGTTTGAGATTTTGTTTTGTTGCTAATGCAGGATCAAAACATACCGTCACACTCTATTCATTTTTTCTCAATAATTTCATTTTATCTAGATAACCAAAACCATAAAATTGTCTTTATCTTTCTCCCTACACCAATGCATCACCAACACTACACCTACATCTCTCACCAGTGAAGCATTCCCACTACCTTTGTCTGTTACCATCATCTCCTCATTCCCCATCCCTCCATTACTCCTTTCTCACTGTCCTTACCCCTCTGCTACAACCATCACCAATTCCTACTCCTCTCAATCCCATCCCTTTCACCATTACCGCCACTATCTCCTCATTCCTCATCACCCTCTCCTCCTTCCCGTTGTCCCTACCATTCCGTTGCAACTATCACCACTTTATCTCCCTCTCGCTTCCCATCTCCTCCATATCCAGTAGCCGGACTTCTCTCTATAGCCATCATTTATTCCTTCTATCACACTATATCTACTATTTTTTATAAAGAGGAGGAATTCTAGATGTGTATAGAACTGCGTACTCCAGTTATTAGTAATATCTTACTCTTATAAACATCTAGATGTGTTTGATCGAGGGATAATAAGGGGAAAAAAGGTATCTTATACACATCTTATATCATCTATTTGAGACAGATACTACTTAAACCAATACAACCCACAATATTTTAGCCTATTTCTCCTACTTGGCTCAACTAGTGGGAATTAGTCTAGTGAGTGATCTAAGAGTGGAGGAATAACAAGTGTACAAAAGTGAGGTTGTAGTTGAACTAGTGGAGCTAGATGTGTGTGTATAAGAGACAGGTATAGCCCAGACAAGTAAATAACTATTAGACAGCAGTACAAGAGATTTGAATAAGTGCTAGATAAAAATCTTTGGATACATTTAAGATAAAGTAAAATTTGTTGCATAAAGTTTTATTATCATTAAGCACTTATAAGAGACAGGGTATTAGACTAGGGGCTAATTCACCGTCCTCTTATGTGATCTTTCAGAATAAACTCCATCGATCGATTTTGGAATTGGAATTGAAATCGAAAATTATTTATGATTTGTAAAAGCTATCATGTTAGTATCATCAATGCATTCCTTAGCATTTTCATTTCTAACGGTTATGTCCCTAGCCAACACTGATTAAAATTAAAGAACTTTTATATTTTGGGTAGAGCCACCATTTAAGGATCAAACTAGATACAAATATTTAGTTTAGGAACTAATCTAGCTAAAATTAAAATTCGGCGGCCATTTTGATTTTAATGAAATAGTTGGAGGACTAATGAGGTGATTTTTTAAAAAAAATCATATGATCACATAATTCGACGGTAATGCCCCTAGTCAATACCAGTCAAAATAAAAATAATAATAATTTTATGTTTGGGTGGAACCGCCATTCGGGATCAAATTGAATATAAATATTTAGTTTATGAACTAATTTGGTTAAAAATAAAGTTGGGGAACCTTATTAGTTTTAATGAAATAATAAAAGACAGCTAATAATTAGATTTTTATATTAGACAGTTTAATTTAAATTTTAAAATCTTCTAAAATTGGACGATATACCCAATTGCACATAGAACATAGGACAAGTTTCGAAATGCAAGTAGACTTCTATGGGAGTTTTATTCATGGAGTTGTTATATCAAAATACTTAAATTCAATTTCAGTTGCTTAATCAAGGTTTGTGATTAAGTATCGAAAAGTTAGATTTTTGCACCTGTTTGAAATCCGATCAGAAGATGACAGGCATGAAAGGAACATTATACGTTAATAATAAATTAAATGGACTTACCGGTTGAAATTGAGGTGTGTAGGGACAACTCAGCTGGAATGAATTATTGTGCAGGTCCCATAGTTTTGTAATGCACATAGAGTCGTTGAGGAATAAACCCTTATGGCACGTGAACTGATACTGCTTCATATTTAACGTTTTGGAATTTCACTTAAGGCCCTTGCTTGCATTGGTTCTTAAAAACTGTACTCTCAAAATTTATTAACTAAATTGTACTCTCAAAATTTTAGTAACTCTAAATTGGCTTGGTATAAAACCAATTCCGTGAAGGTCATTGCATAGTTGTTAGAATCTAGATCCTACGCCTTGTGATCCTATAATTCTACAATTCAAAAATACAAATTCGATCTTGATGCTAGAGATAGAATCGCTATTATAGATAATCGCTAGTTGGGGCATTAGAATCTTGTAATTCATGTCTATATTTACTAAGTCAAGTTAGTGTTTTGATAATTTTTCAATCAAATGCTATATTTCATGAGTTTATACAATTCCTATTGTTTTTTTTTTTTTTTAGTTTTTAATCAAAGAATAGTATTAAATTTGCAATGACGCAAAACTTTGTGTATTACGAGGAGATGACGTCAAATATTATAAATTTAAGTTAAAGAAATTTATTTTGTAATGAATATTAAAATTTTATATTTATTTGTACAAATTTTTGTTGAATTTTTTATTTAAAAATAAATAAAAGTTGTATTTTATATTTTTTATAGGAACTTATTATCCTATCTACGATAAGAGACAGGATTATATGTTATATAATATTATTTTTCAAAAATAACTGACAGACATTATGAAGTCTATTTTATACACATCTAGATGAATTTAATAGACAGATCTTTTAGTTCAAAATTTTATCAAATTTGAAAAAAAAATTACAAAACTAATAGTAAAATTTAAATTTATAAAATGAAAAATAATATTTAACACCATTTTTTAAACCTCTTTTCAATTTGTCTTGCAGTTAATTTAGATTTATTTTTTTCTATACGAAGAAAAGAAAATTATCGAAGCAACAAAACCAAGCTCAAACTTCAAAATTTTTAACTAAGGCAAAAACATTTGTTAAATTTATATCTCTTTAGCTGTATATTCGATTAGTTAATCTTTACATCTAATAACATTATTATTTTTTTAAATAAAATATATTGATTTAGAGTAATTATTGACAAGATAAGAAACAAATTCAACCCATTATACGAATAGTCCAAGGACTAAAGTGTCTAAAAATTTAAGACTATTAGCTTCAACCAGTAATCTAGTGATTTAAATGTCTAAAAACTAATATTGTTAGTGACTAAAATGATATTGATCCTGAACATTAAGGGGTAAAATGAAATTAACCCTAATTATAATTACAATTGAGTATTTTTTTGTCAAATTCAAAAATTACAATGCAATTATTTCATTATTTAATAATTGCAATAAGAAGTACATTAGATATTCTGTCAATTGACACAAGGAATCAATTGAAAAAAAGAATTATAAAAAAATAAAATTTTTATATTTTTATTAACTTAACATTTTGTTTATTTATTTAATATTTGCAAATTTAATTTCATAAAACACTTCAATACCAAAATATTATTTTGAAATTAATCACATTTGATACCATTCGAGATGAACGAAAGAGTTTCAAATATCCTTCAATATTTGACACTAAACTCTTCAAAGTCTTCTTACCACCCAAAAAATAAAAAATAAAAAAATAAAAACAAAAGAACTTGTAACTCAATGCCATTTTGACCCCTCAATTATTATTTGTTTCATTGTATAATTTCAGTTATTAAAGTTGTCTGAATAAGGGTTCAATTTGTCTTTTCAACCATTTTTCAATCAAACAAGCAAAGTAATTATCCATTAAATAGTTGATTAGGGGGTGAGAAAGGGGAAAGAAAAAAAGAGGAGAGAGGGGGAATGGTTGATTAGTAAAATTCCATTAAATTTTTGGATTAGGGCTTTCAGTAAAAAAAGTAAATTTTGGCTTTAGAGAAAATATCACAAATAGATAATGCCGATAGTAAACGGTTAGGGACGACTTATGAATTGTTTCCTTGAAAATAGATAACGCCGATCCAAAGACTAATAACAAATTTTAACAAAATGAATGGGCAGATAACATTTCAGACCCTATCCGACACAACCGTTTCGCCCTGCATAGCTATCCCTTGATCAAAAAGGATAATAAAATCCAAAAATAGATAAAACTCAATTAGGACTGACACAAATATTTTATCCACCCACTGAAAAAGTACTTGTTAAGCAATAATTAATAGTCTACGTCGCAGCATAAAAAACAAAAAGAATGGACAAGCCCAAACCTCAATTGCCAAAGGCTAGAGCTACCAACAAATATGGAAATTCACTGAGATTTTGCCATTTAAATAGTGTTGCTTGGATCAATCAATCAAACAAGCAAAGTAATTATCCAAATAATTTCTAGACTAAAAGTACCAAGTACAACAATTTATCAAGAGATTACTAGATTTAATTGCTTGATTTCTCCCTCAATAACATGGACAAATATCTTGATGCCAATATCAAAGGTTCTGTCTTGATTTGGTTGATAATCTTGGAAAATTATTCACGAGTATTTTAACTTGTTGAATATTGAAAATCAAAAAAAATATGTATTCACATAAATACTAGAAACAAAAAATTCACAAGAAAAAGGACTGGAAGAGTAATTATTGCCAGAAAATAAGTCTTTTTTTTTTTTTTTCTCATTTTTCTTTCCGGGATGATACCAAATTTACAACAAATTTACATTTGCATCTCCATCTTTTTTATTTTATTTCAATTCAGGCATAGCAAAAGTTAATTGGCCTAACTAACTTAGGTCATCTACTCTATATTCAACCCCAAGTAAAATCGGTCTGCTCCTCTGCTCTACCCGAATCAACTCGGTCAACTCGGTACTCAGCTGCAACTTCATCGCCGGAAAACTCTCCGGCAAGCCAACTCCGTCTGGAATAGACCTTCAAAACATCCGATCTTTCGAGAAAAATCACCGATTTATCCAGCCAGCAACTCTTCGCAAGAGAACTCAGCTGGGTCCCCAGCAGTTCAAGTACATGACTTGCCGGAGCGACTCATCGGCCTGTTTCCTCCGATCCTCTCCCGTTCCACTCGTAAAACCTCCCTCCATATCGGAGGCGAGGACGCCGGACAACGGCCGGATATCAGCTCCGTCGGCCGAGGAACCCAATAAACGTTTCTTGAGAGATGGTGAAAGTTTTGATCCCGGATTTCCATTTATGCCCCTGATCTGAGTGGCTATTTACCACAGCAACACTGGCCGCCATCCAAACACTTCACGGCTAAAGTAACTCATTTTTTTTTTGATAAAGGGTATTTGGGGAAAGTGAATAATATTGTTGACGACTAGACGAAGTGAGCTGTGAGAAATGGGTTAAGTGGAAAAGGGGGTGCGAAGGCGTATTTATAGAGAGGGTGGGAAAGGCGGTTTGGTTGAACCGGGTGGATTGGAATGAGAGCCGGTGGGCTTGGAGTTGGGGAGATAAATGGGGGGTTTTGGACGTATTGATGTTGTACAAAATAGATTTTCTCACGAGATATTATGAAGAGAAGAGAACTGTGTGCATCATTCCAATTAGATCAACATTTTTATTTGGAGCCCACCATTTTGTCATTAAATAGAGATTCCTTTTAAAAACAATTATTTTGGAATCCATTACAATTTTTAAATTTAGAAATATGATACAAAGATGAAAAAGTGATCTTTCAAAAAGTTATTTTTGAAAAATAATATTATATAACATATAATCTTTGATTTACTATTTATCTAAGGACTATAAAATTGTGCAAAATATTAAAACATAATCTATTTAATATGTCACTATTAAAATTTCTTGGCGTTGGAATAGAACTTTTAATTCAGCATATGTAAAGGATTAGATTACCTATACGTTATTTGCTTCATTGATTCAAAAAAATGTTAATTACTTCATTAAATGAAACAGAGTTGAGTTGTGAGGAGTATTAACTACTAAGAATTCCGAGTTCAAAAGATATGACACTTGAGTATGCATTTACAAAAGAAAATGATTGACACGGGTAATATTTTTAAATTGATAACACTTATCTATACTATGTATAAATCAAGAACTTTTCTTTGGGTGTGATTTCATTTAATATTTTACCTAATATACTCGTCTAAATAGTTTTAAATTTCTCTTTTTTCTTATTCAAAATAAATATATTTTTTTTAAAAGCACACACATAGAGTGTGTGTTAATCACTAGTACTATCTATCTATACTATATACAAAGTGAAAAGAGAGGTTTTGGTGTGTGTCATATTTTGATTAATACCTATTATACTCTTATCTTTATAATCACTTATAACCTTTTCATCCTATACTACTTATATTTTTTTAAAAAAACTTTTTGAGTAATTTCTTTAAACATTTTAACTACTTTTATTTATTTTTAAAATTTTGTGTATTTTTTTAAATAGCACACACATAGGGTGTACCTTTTCCTACTAGTAGTATATAAAGTGAGAGAAAGAGAAAATTTTGGTGTATGTCATCTTTTGATTTGCCTATTATATGGTCCATCTTCATTATAACCACCTATAACTTCCCAATCTTCCACTGCATATATTGTTTTTTAAACTTTTTCAGTAACTTCAAAAACATTTCTACTACTTTTATTCATTTTTGTTAAATTTTGTGTTTTTTAAATAGTACACTTATATAGTGTGTCTTTTATCATCTATACCATATATAAAGTGAGAAGGAAAATTTTGGTATGTGTCATCTTTTAATTTGCCTATTATACCCTCATTTTCATATTCACCAACTATAAGTTTCCCCATCCTCCACTACCTATAATTCTTAAAACTTTTCGAGTAATTTCTTTACACATTTTCAACTACTTTTATTTATTTTTGAAATTTTGTGTATTTTTTTTTTAAATAGCACAAAATAGGGTGTATTTTTTCCTCTTAGTAGTATATAAAGTGAGAGGGAGGAAGTTTTGGTGTATGTCATATTTTGATTTGCCTATATATCCTTCATTTTCACAATAACCGCCTATAACTTTCCCATCTTTCACTGCCTATATTATTTTTTAAACTTTTTTAAGTAACTTATTTAAACATTTCAACTACTTTTATTTATTTTTTGTAATTTTGTATTTTTTAAATGGTACACTTATAGAACGAGTCTTTTGACATCTATACTATATATAAAGTGAGAGAGAAGATTTTGTTGTGTGTCATCTTTTGATTTGCCTATTATACTCTAGGGAAATTCTACGGTCCCTTTTAGAGAATCATTCCCTTGTGCTTTAAATACTTGTACAGTATAACACCATGTGCTTACACAAAATGCTTGTAATGTACAAGCTTTTAAAACAAGGGAATGGTTCCCTAAAAGGGACTGTGGAATTCCCCCTTTATAGTAACCACCTATAACTTTCTCATCCTCCACTACCTATAATTTTTTAAAACTTGTTGAATAATTTTTTTAAACATTTCAACTACAGCCCTTTATTTTTGAAATTTTGTGTATTTTTTAAATAGTACACATATAGGGTGTACTTTTTCCTACAAGTAGTATATAAAAGTGAGAGATAGAGAGGAAGTTTTGGTGTATGTCATATTTTGATTTGCCACTACCTATAACTTCTCCATCTTCTAGTGCCTATATTATTTTTTAAATTTTTTGAGTAATTTTCTCATTAATCTATACTATATATAAAGTATGAGGAGGGTTTGGCGTGATGTCATTATTTATTCTACCAGATTTACTCTTATTTACATAATTAATGTTAATTGATACTCTTATGTGTAACCACTAATTACTACTAATCACTTTTAACTCCCTTATTTTCATACTATCTCTCCCCCTATATATATATATATTTTATATTTTTTATAAAATTTTTAATATTACACACTTATAAGGTGTGCTTTAAACGTTAGTTATAAATAAACAAGTAGTCTTGATAAGTAAAATGATTTTTACTTTTTAATTCTGGATTGAAGTACAGAATTGTTCAATTTAAGGCAAAAAATAATGAAGTGGAGAAATAATATTTACTACATAACAAGATTTTCCCATAAATACTTTCATATCAACTAAAAGAATAATTTACCATGACCAACTATAGACAAAAAATTAGATGGACTTTGCTACCCATAATAGTAACAGAAATATCAGCACCACGAGATAATAAGATTTATCGCGAGATGAAATCGCCTCAGTTCCTGGTAACTTCTGTCAGTTATGTAGCATGAATAGAGAGGGCAGGTGGCAACCACGTCCCAATGCATACTTGTTGACTCATCAAAATCCACCAATAATCTTCTCTTTCATCTCATAATTCAGCTTTATTCCAATGGGGTCCGCTTTTCTTTTTCTTTTTCTTTTTCTTTTTCTTTTTGATTTCTTTATATTTTTGTTGTTTTGTGAATATTGATGATGGGTTTCGAGAAAGAAGAGGACAAGACAGTCACGTGGGGGGTGGGCAACACTTAGCCCAGTGGCTGTCTCATATATGGACCATTGGGGGCCATGGGTTGGGTGCGGGGTGTCACGTGTTAACAGGCCCATGGCCCCCAATGGTCCATATATGAGACAGCCACTGGGCCTGTCTCTTAATTTTTAATTAATAAAGAGATTTAGCGTAAAATACTGAATTTGTAAATTTATAAGATAAAAAAAAATTTCTGTTTAAAAGAATAAATCTTTTAATCTAAATAGAGAGATTTTATTAACAGAAAAATGACTATTAAACATATTTAAGAATTACTATTTACTAAAATAAAAATTTTGATTACAGTTGCTCTTTTCCAATTCTTGGACTTTGTCAACGACGGTACATCCGTGTATGTATGTAAATATCATGGGAGGAAATACTCCGATACAATCGACTTATTATTCTATTTATAAATTATGTGATGTAAAATAAATTTTACAAAATAAATAATATTTGATGTAAATAAAATTTATTAAAATTTAATACTCACTTCAATATCTACATAATAGTGAGAGTAAAGACGAAATATTTTTCATTAGGAGAATGACCAATTTTGTTGAATTATTGGCACAAATTTTTGCTGTTTCTTTTCTTTTCCTTTTCTAATTTTCTGTTTTGAATTTTTTTAAATAAAGGATAATATAATTATGGAAAATTTCATGTTCCATTTAAAAAAAAAAAAAACTTTAAAAATGGAACAAAATAACACATCATTAAAAACTTTTACTATATAACTCTTAAAATATAATTAATGGAATGGTCTCTAATAGAGTAGTAGAATTTTTTTATTAATGAATCGTTATTCATGGAGTATGAAAGTATAAAAATATTTCACATCGATTAATTTAAATATCTTATACTAATTAATAAATTTATGAGTCACACCACTCATTATCTGTCTCTTATACAAATCTAGATGTGTATAAGAGACAGAGGTATCTAGTCTGACTAATATGGTATCGAGAGTATACCTGTCTCTTATACACATGATTTATGCTCTTATACACATTAGATTTGATTTCATGTGTTTATGTTAGCCAATGTTTGTTTTATGCTTGTGTTGGCTTAAAAATTTATATCAACCAATACTTCTTTTATTCAAGTTTGGGTTTCGAGTCATGTGTGAGAGGCTAAATTAGTTTATTGTCTTATTTCAACAAAGTCGTTTGTAAAAGTATAAAATATTTCCATTGGTTAATTTAAAATTTTACACTAATTAATAAGTTTTTGAGTTATATCACTTATTACTAATTAATTTTGAAATAAAAGTCCATGATAAAAAATTGAATCAAAACGATTCGTTTGCTACATTTGTTGTCGTAGATATTGTACTTACAGTAATACAGTAATACACAATTTTCTCGCTACCTTATCACCCGAGCCTAATAAAGATCGCATACTACAATTCGTAAAAGTTACAAGACTGTAGCAGTACGAGTGCAATGTTATGTGTTTGTCTCTTAATCGAAGCTCCTTTGTTACTTAAAACTGTGTTTTTGGAGAAAAATGTAAGAGGGATTTGTCTCTCTCGTTTGATTTGTTTAATTATGTTATGCTATTTCTTTTTTTTCTACCGCAAAGAAAATAATAAAAGACTCGCTTGGCATACATTAGCATTATTTTATTTACACATCTATAATGTTATATAAGAGACATTTCTATAACAATGTGTTAACATTTTTAATGTTTTGAATTTTATTTGGCTAGGTAATCTTTCCCTATCAAAATGGAAATGTTCATTGCCAATCATATTTAATAGGAACAAAGACTCTAAGCCAAACACATCTCAATCATGTTAACACATTGTTATCCGATTTTTAGGTTGGAAAATTATATTGTGCACATAAACGAAAGTGACAGATCATCCTTTTTCAAAGTGCTCGAATTTGACCATGGGGCCTATCCGCTTAGTGCTCAAAGATTATCAAGTGGTCGAATGATCAATTGGACTACTGATCAATAAGCTTATTAATATCTACTTCATGCATTAAAAACACCAAACAACTTCAAAAGAAAGAAAAAACAGTCATTTTCTCTTATACCATTATTGCTTGTGATAATTGCATTTCCTTTCCACCAAGATGTTACCAATTCTTTTAATTCACGACAAAATTAATTAGTTCATGATCAAGAGTAAAATGTGAAAGTTTTAGTCATTACTTAAATTTAATCCCAATTTTTAAATTGAACTCTTCAAGTTTGTTCATATAAGTAGTTCAGATTTTACTTTATTGGGAGAAAAAACACACATACACACAATAAATGGGAAATTGTACATCATTTTTTTTATAGACAGATGCGAGGATGGGGTTTCCATTAGACTTGTAAATGAGTCGAGTTTGGATTGAATCTAACATATCTAAACTTGAATTCGATTAATATAATCAAATTCATATCTAGATCTGAATCTCTGACGGATCTACAAAAATAGATTCATACACGGATCCGTGGGGTTCTAATATTCTTTTTATAACTTTTAAAATTATATATAGAACTATTACAAATTATCGAATTTTTTTCTTTTTTTTTAAATTATAAAAAAGTATTTAGTTCATAAATAATATTTATGCATGTATTTACATTAAATATAAATTACATGGACAATTTACACAATATATACGTATATATACATATAAAATAATACTAATATACAATAATTTTATTATATATTAAATATTTTAATCGGATCCGGATCGAATCCAAGTAATTAGAATTTGTCATAGATCCATATTAGAATAAATGAAAATAAGAAGATATATATATATATATATATATATATATATTATAAGAAAATTCTAAGGCCCCTTTTAGGGAACTATTTTCTTCGGCTTTAAATACTTATACAGTACAATAGCATATGCTTTAAAAACTTGTACTGTATAAATTTTTAAAACCAAGAGAATAATTTTCTAAAAATGTTATGTAGAATTTTTTAATATTATAACTTATAAGTTTTTACTTATTAATACATACAACATGGCTTTATAATCCAACATCTTTTTGTGCCTTTATAGTTTTAGTAACAGAGTATAGACTTATCATACATACTTGTATGACTGTTAATTAAATTGCATTGCTTCTTATATTTAACTTTTATAATCCAAGGACGAATACACAATCCAAATGAAATAAATACCTCAGGGAAGTCCTAATGTATAGACCGGTACATCACGATTCTACTAATTACAGTTCTATAAAATATAATTAATGATAATATTAAAAACTTATATTTCTTTCTAGTTATTGCCCTCAGATCCATAAAAGTACAGGTAAAATGTTAACATCTTTAATTGCTATAATTATCTTCTTATACCTTATTTAGTCTTGTCAAGCTAAATTACAATGTTCTTTGGATAATCATAGGGTTATATATTCAGTAAGATTCCAAAAGTCATCAGAGAATTTATGTATTAAAAATTTGTTTAATAAAGTTAAGATAACATAATTAAACCGACATGATGCTTTATATTCTACCCCGCAATAATTGATTCCACTTCAACTCATGGACCCACTATAACCAAAAGAATGGATGAGGTTGTCAACTTCAAAGAAAGAGACAGGGCGAAATAGGCCTGAAATCGATTAAGGCTTTATTACAATTTGGCCCCTGTAAATATTATTATACAGTTCTAAAATTATTTTCATTATTTATTTTATGAAAAAATTGAAAATTTAATAAAGTTAAAATTTTCATCTAATTAAATCAATAAAATGTCATAGTTACTTTCAATATTTTTAATTACACTTTGTATCTATTTCTTTAACGAATTTCTTCTCTTAAATTTGAAAGTAATAATAAACTAAATTTATTATTCTAATTTTTTTTCCTATATAGCATAAGAAAGTGAGTTAGTTGATTAATTTGAATGAAAAAACGTTGTTATTTTTTAATAACAAATTTTTTATAAAATAAAATAAAATACCAAAATCTATAACTTACCCTAATTTTATATTGATTAAGACAATTAAAAAATTGAGGACGATTATGATATTTTACTACTCACTTTAAATAAAAATTTTAATTTTATTTAATTTTAAAATGCGATTTATAAATAAAATAAATATAAACGGTCTCCTATCTACAGGCCCACGACTTACTCCGATAGGATTCGATCCATCAGACTAAGTCGATGGATTTTGTTGAATAAATTGGGCATGCAATGACATCCACTTGACCAAAGCTTCCTAAAATACCTAATTAAATAAAAAAAGAATAGAAATTGTAAGTGATAATCATGATAATGACAGCCTCTATCTTCTCCTTGAAAGCAATATTTAATCTGTTAATTTCTATATTTGCATTGATCTCTTATACACATCTAGATGTGTATAAGAGACAGACTATAGGTCTCTTAAACCACATTATAGACGTGTATCAGCATAATATGTTTTGCTAAAACATTGAATTTATATTAAGAGACAAAGTAAACTATAAAAAGTCACTCATGCATCATTGAAATCATTAAAAAATGAACAAAATAACATTATATATCTAAAATCAGGGGTCGGTAATTGAATAAAGTTTTGTCAGGTAGATTGATTTAGACAAGTAATTTTAAATTTATGACTTTATAAAATTTTTCTTGTTGAAATATAAGGTAATCTATCTGCTTAAATAAACATACTTATGATTAACTAAGGGTCTTTAAATATTGCGAATTTTAAAAACAGCATAATGTTTTCTACAAAGTGTAAAAGTAAAGCAACCTATAGTTACTTTCACATTATTCTATCTAGAGAAAGTGGAGTAACACTTTTTGCAAATATAATGTCCAAAATGATCTAGTTAATGAAAGATAGTATGCATATAAAGCAGTAACCACATAACTCTAAAAGTTTATATAAATCATGATTAGACTACGGTGCAAAGAGATTTATACAGAATTTAAAATCAGTTCACCAGTACAACATGTAAGTGGCGTTTGATACGAATCTAGATGTCTAGTGACTCATAAAGTGGAAAGAAAATAGATCCTCATGGTAGATCAAAATATCCAACTAACAAAGTTAAATTGTTATTAATTTTAAGTTGTCGGCTTAATTTGATAACACATAGTATAATTTATGAAGTAAGACGCTCACCTATTAGTGGTGAAATTACCTGTAAGTGTGAGTGGACGATTGTGCCCCCTCAACTTTTGAAAAATTATAATTAGTTAGGATAAATTTTAAGAATTTTAATTTTATTCTCTAATTAGAACCTCTAAAATTTGTTAATTTTTCCTTTTCTTTATATTGCCTCCCCTAAAATTGTCAAATTCTTAAATTATGCAATTAAAAATGATAACATATTCAAAACTAAGAATAAGGGTCACTTAAAAATATAAAACATTTAAAAACTTTTGAAGTTTAGTACATAAAATGGACATATAACCTTCATTCTAAAATGATTTTTCAAGAATATGTATAAAGAAATTGAACACTATGTCCTTAATTCTAAAATAGCCATATTCTACCTTTTTTTTTAATTCTGTAAAAAGTTAAAATAAATACCATCAGATTTCTATAATTGCATATAAAATTATTTATTGTATTAAAAAGTTAATGTTTACATGATTACTAAGAACCTATAAAATTGTTGCTTTCCTTTAAGGTCAAGGTAAAATTTCGTCCCTATTAGTCATGAGTTTAAATTTCTATAAACTTATTAAGTAATTTTTTTTTTTTTTTTTAAAAATAAAAAGGCTGTCGAGTTAATAATTAACAAGTAATTATTCAACGTTGGTAATAATTGGTAGTGAAGGGTGCCTCTTTCATGGCACCAGGAAATAAGTACCTTTTCCCCTTTTCAAGGTTATATGCTGCTTAAACCAGAATCCTAAGAATATAGGAAAGAACTCAAATAAGAAATCCTATATGAAGAAAAAGAATTGGAAAATAAAAAGCAATAATGTTTACGGATAAAGAATAATCCTAATCCTCTTATGTACATGAAACAAAGGCCTTTGATCAGACAGGACACAATTCTTGAATCAAAATAGTCATATTCTCATCCAAAAAAAAGGAGCAAAATTAGCAAATTTCTCTATGATGATTCAATAAATCCCTAAGATAGCTCCATGAAATTCTTGATTGCTTGCCTTAGTTTCACATCAGTTTTCTGAATGAATGTGAAGTAAATGAACCACTTCAAACTGAATCAACTCCAACCTGTTGTCTGGCAAGATATCTTTCCCTCCTTTCCTTCTACAGAAACGAACACAATAAAAGGCAATGAGATGTAACTAGCTAAGCAATGTAAGAGCAGTTTATAGAAACTCAATCTCAAATTTTGATAAAGATGTTAAAAGGGACTAACCCATTCATCAATTACAAGACCTTCCCCAAAAATTCTTGGACCTTTGTCCTCTGGAGGCTTTTTACGCACCTCGAGCTCAGCCTCGAAACAAATGCTAGTTGTCGATTGAGTTTTTCGAGCTGCCTTGAGAAATCTCTTAACACACTAGATAAATCAAAATTTGTGACAAACTTGGATGAATAAAAGGTAGCGAAATTCTGAAGATCAAATCTGAGTTTAAAATGTTCAATGAAATGTACTTACAGGGCAAGGGCGATCAGGCTCGAGGAAAATAACTCGCAAAATCTGCTCAATTGCAACTTGATCCCTTTGCTCATCAAACTGCATTGGTTGTCAAGTGTCAAAACTGGTTAATCACTGATCACTACTAGATTACATAGCTGACAAAAAAATTCCACAAAATCATCTACCGAATTCAACAAAGTTGGCACTTCCATTGTCAAATCTTCGATGTAAAGTATTTGAACGTTAAATCCATTGGTTTGATTTTTTTAGTATAGCATATAACTAAAATCTGAAACTTGAGGTCGATTTTTTTAAATGTAACCTTCGTATTCGTATATGGTAATAGGTCTTCATATCAACACTGTTAAATTATAAGTCTCCCACATCCATTAGTTTAAAAATTTTGAACTAGTTAATAAGTTTTTGGGTCACACCACTCAGACAGGTCACAAATTGGTTTTGAAATGAAAACTCATGTTCTTTAACACAATATCAAAGCTAACATCAATTTTTCTCACATCCACACGTGCTTTGAATTTTGTCTAGCCTCCTCCCAACGGACCCCCCTTCCAATGGGTTTCAGTCCATGAAAACCCACGTAACGGGTTCTCAATAACCCAAATCACGTGTTTTAATCCACATCCAACCCACGTAACGAGTGTATTCCAACAGGTTTCGGTCCACGTCCAACCCATGTAACGGGTTCTCAATAACCCAAATCACGTGTTTCAATATTCATCCAACCCACGTAACGAGTTCTCACATTCACACGTGGTTTTAGTCCACGTCCAACCCACGTAGCGGGTTCTTAATAACCCATTAAATCACGTGTTTTAATCCACATCCAACCCACGTAACAAGTTTTCACATCCACACGTGCTTTGGGTTTTGTCTAGTCCCTTTAAATGGGTTTCAATCCACGTCCAACCCACGTAACTCGTTATCACGTGTAAAGCACGTTTCAGTTCACGTCCAACTCACGTAACGAACTCTCAATAACCCAAATCACGTGTGAGAGGGGGTGTCAAAGTCCAAATCACGTGGATCACGTGTAAGAGAGGATTTCAAAGTCCAAATCACGTAGTGAGAAGGAATATCAAAGTATAAGTATCTGACACTGCTT
This sequence comes from Cinchona pubescens, assembly GCA_025175665.1. Taxonomy (NCBI): domain Eukaryota; kingdom Viridiplantae; phylum Streptophyta; class Magnoliopsida; order Gentianales; family Rubiaceae; genus Cinchona; species Cinchona pubescens. The sequence continues at coordinate 48,638 of JANKKI010000350.1, read as the reverse complement.
AAAGATTTTGAAGTACTTAATAAGTTTATAGACTGCACCACTCATCATCAATTGATTTTAAGATAAAAACTTATATTTTTTAACAAACACAAAGACTAGTAACAAGACATGATCGCAACTTACAATATGATTTTCTGAGAAGGCAATGAGCAAACATATACAACTGCATTCTATGACTTCAGTGATCACTGAAGAAGGTAATTAGGAAGGATTCAAAGTGGATTTTGCTATTCTATTCTGGCATGAATTTTTTGATTGGAACATCAACTTCTAGTCTTCAACATGCCAAACTATGAAATAGATTGTACACAGAAGTTAGAATTGGCATAAAAATGGAAAAAAAATGTAGCGCAACTATCAGAAATAATTAGTGCTCAAATCGTTTAGATATTTTGGCATGTAATCACTAGTACTGACAGGGTGTCACCACTAGGCATCCAGATAGAATCAAATTATTTGGTATGCTGTCACGCATGCATACATCCACTAGGAAATATTTCGTGATGTGGAAACTCCAATAGTCAAGCGTAAATTAAGAATTTATAATAATTTCCTCAATACCTCATAAACGTGCTTATGCAAAACCAATCACTTAAATCCAACAATTTCTAGACCATAAAACAAATTTCCCATCATTATCTGAATGTTGAAACGAATGAACAGAACAAGAAATATTTACGTTCTTGCAACTGAACTGAATCTATTTTTCCCTTGTATAAAATTAAGGATATCCATTGCTTCTTTGTCCAAGTCTTTCCAATTTTGCAGCTCCTTGTTTTTAGTCACAACTCACAAGTGGCTTTTTTTTTTTGAAGATGCATGGCAAAGCCACCTAATTATTGGTAGAAATTATATGTCTCTGGCTACACAGGAAGAAAAACCTTAACAGCTTTAGGAATGGTGCTTTTTCTTGAACAAAAAAGGACTCACTTGTTGTATGTGTTTGAATTATTATGAACTACAGAATATATCTTAAGACCAACGCATTGAAGAAACTTTTTAAGTGCAATTCATCTTTCGGAACTATTGAGCAGAAGAATTTGAGGAATAAAAGGAGCAAAATATGGTTTAATGAAGCATTAAGAGTAAGTAGATGGCTCAGTTATGTTGAATAGAAAAAGGCATTTGGCCATTATGCTGAATAGAAACAACAAACATTTGGTTTCGTTAAGCCAATCATTCAGCCAAAACTCAAAAGTAGAACATGCAACCATATCATTCTAATCAATAATTACCAACCAAAAGAATAAAAAGATATGATGTTCCAGTTACAGATCATTTGGATTGCTGACTATGGGGAGGAAATAATTAAAATCTGATAACTGTGAGCAATTAAGTTATTAACATGATGAGGCATATATATATATATATATATATATGCCTCATATATATATATATATATATAACATGAAACCATTGATCCCAATTTTATAAAATTAGATTGTATAAGTTCTGAAAACGAGAAACAGAAATTAATTACCAGAGCTGGTACATAATCGATGTCTTCTTTTACTTTCAAGCTCATGATCTTGAACTTGACTCTGCACTTTAGCCCATCTAGTTTCTTATTATTGTTCTCGGGAGGCTCCACAAACTTGAAAACTGATCAATAATTTGTTATCCATCAAAATGTTCAGTTCAAATAACATTTGTATGTATTCACTTATATAGTTGACTGAAGCTTGCAATCCAGACTAGCACAAAATAAATGGAGAAAGACCAAGAAGGATGAAATTAATTACCTGTTGCGATAAGAGTCTCATCAGGAGCAAGTATGCCCCCTGGAGGACGCATGTAACAACTTTTTGGTGCAGTTGTTTGGAACTAAAACAACACCAACAGATTAACAATCAATTTAGTACTACGTTCAAAATGAATACATCTTTAATAGGTAAATGTTAAGTTGGGATCGAACATTGAACTCTTCCACGTACACCATGTATTTACTTGTGGAGGGATTTTGTTCAAAATTGGACTGCAAATAACAATTTTCTTTGATCCGTACAAGAATAATGTTGAATAGCTGAGACAGAGGAAGGTTATTCCCTTTTTCGCCAGCAAAGAAGGCTAGAGGAAAATGGACATCTGTAATATGAAATGTACACAATCTGCAAGCTCGAATGATGATAAAATATTGCCATTTCACTTCATCTATAATTGCAGCATTCATTTTGAGACATGCAGCCAACAAAAAATGCCAGGTTATTCAATCAAGATCGAGGCAAATGCTGCTTTGCAACTCATACATTTTATGAAATCTAAGTTTTCAACCTTAACTTTTTTAAATGTCTTGCACTGATCTCGAATGGTCATCATGAATTTAAAACTTATAATTCCAAAACTCAAAATGCCAATTGAATTTCATCTCTAGATAACAGCATGTATTCTTCATCCTCCGGCAAATGACTATCCAATCATCAAAACCATTTGAATAAATTTATTATTTCTCTACCTGACTATAGCATTTCCCCCTTCCTCACAATGTGAATAGTTAAATGGCCAACAATATACTCATGGATGGCATCATAAAACTGTTTGGTAATGCTAATGAGAATGAATGAATGGAAAAGGCATAGTAAAGATATTACATGTCATACCTTGAACGCAACACGAGTCTTGCTGATGTTCTTTATCCGAATTGCACTCTTTACTTGTTTACCAGGTTCATCTTAATACAAAAATAGTGATCAGTGAGGAAAACAAAAGGACAAGCCAGTTATACAGCAGCAAATTTTCCATGGGTTTCAAGTTTCCGAACTTCTAGCTCCGAAAGCACTTATTTTGTGATTTTTTTGACTTTTTTGTTCAGTCTGTAAAATCAATTGATGATGAGTGGTGCAGAGGTCTTTTTAACTTCATTACAATCAAGCTTATATGCGGCAATATTTTATATAAGTTTTAATTTTGTTGAGAAAATTTTAATCTGTCTTAAATAAATTTATGTGAATTGAAAAATTAAGCGAGACAAAGGGAATGCTAAAGTTTACTATCCCAATTAAACAAAAAGACATCAAGAGAAGAAAACGAAAAGACCATCTAATTAAGAAAAAGAGAATCCATGATCCACTATTTCTAAAGGGCTCAAAATGCAGCAATCATTCTTAACCAAGTAAATAGAATTGTATATCAGATTAATCAAGCAGCACCATTAATCTTGACCATACAAGAAAATGAAGTGTGCAAAAAAGAAATTAAGAACAATAGTTCACATACGTACAGGGAAAGTAGAGCTTGTTGGGGGGATCAAGACCGAGCCTTCGACGCGTAGGAAGGAGCGACTTAGCAACGGAAGCCACCTTGATTGAAGAAGGCTGATGATCGGCAGCAAGTTGGTTCTGCTGCTGCGAAGATGTAGAATCAGCAGCAGTAGCAGCATAGTAGCAGCAGCAGCAGCAGCATTGCTCGAATGCCAGAAGGGCAATCTACACAAACTCCAAACCTTAACTGATGCCATTGATTTCTGTTCATTTGTCGACACTGCCATTGTTCTCGATTCCTTACGTTAATTAAACACTTCGGTTTGGTCTGTATAGATAGAGATGCACGAGAAAAAGAATATGACTACGCGTGAAATGGAATCATGAGAATGATCTGGCTGTCACACTACTGTCGTTGTTTCTAGGTGTGTGCCTAGCGTGGCAGGGATACACGGAAAAAAACTTGAAATCTATATATACTTCATACTTCAAAATCTTTCAATGTAATTTGGTTTCGGACAGTCATATAAAAGATGAACGTGACAAAATTTACTCACGATTTATAAATTTGTATATTTGGCTGCATTTCTTTTCTTTTTAAGCAGATTTAGTAACATGTCATACTGTAGTGTTGAACAATTTCACCTTCTTTGACTCGAATGAACTTTGATAAAACTTTAAAATTTTAAGTTATTCTTATATTATAGTATAAAGTCAGAATTAGAATCTTAAAATTGGGTGACAATTATTTTGACCGTGTTGGATAACTTTCAAAACAAAAACAATTACATATAATAAACGAGTTTATAAATAAGAATACCATACAATGTTAAATTTTATTACAATGCGTACTTAAAAATAAATTTAAAATAAAAATTATATGTTAATTTTATGCATAAAGATCAAAAGTTTTTGAAATTTCTATGCTTTTAAGTTACAATTATTATTGATTTTGAAAACATGATCATTAACTCTTCTTTTTAAACGCATGTAAAGAAAAAAAAAATTAATAATTTTAGGATGTGCAATTATATGATAAAATTAAAATTATTAATTTTTTTTATATCTTTTTATTAATTTTCAAAGTTGAGGGGGCAGTTGGCCACCCATGTATGTGGGTCCACTCCTGATTTTGAATAGATATACCCCTTCCTCTTTTTTTATGTTGAGAAACTTGAACTCAAGGACAATATTGTTATTCTCAAATTTCATCGATATTTAAGTCTTGAACTTTTATAGTTAAGTTTTAAAGAATGAATTTTTAAAATTCAAGTCAAGGGTCAGTTTGTATCGACAAAAGAGGAAGTGGTACAACAAATCAACAATTATAAACATCATGTCATGTGATCTGTAAGAGTGTCCTTTTAGATATTGCATTATTTGCTAGTTGGTTTTAAGTAAAGCAGTGCTTTATAAATGGATGTGGCAAATAAAGATGAATCTTTATTAAAAATAACAAGTTTGTATGTGCCACAATACCCAATGATATAACAACAGAATAAAAAAATTTATTTTATTACGTTGTTCTTTTAGTGATTATTATTAATATCTTAGTATTATTGCAAATGACACTGCTAGCTTTTTCATTCTAATTGTTGTTGCGGGATTCTTTACCATCAATCAATGTTTTAATTGTGAGCCACTCTAATTAAACCATCTTACAAGATCTTACCATCTTATTGTTACATAACCGATTATTATTTTCATAATAGAATAGGAAAGGCAACTGAAACCATAATAAATAAAAAGGAAGCACGATGGACTATTTGTCACAAAGTAGTTGAATGATTTAATTTAATTGTCCCAAGTTTATACGCAAGATAAAAATTGAAGCTTAATTTGGTGGCTGAGATTGTAAAAGATTAGTACAACCTATTCCACAAGGCACTAATTGAAGCAATACCAAAGACAATAAGTGCGGTCATATGGATGTGGTCCTTTTTCACTAAAAGCATCAATCCTTTCTTTTAAGTAAATCCATAAGGTCTAATTTCGAACTATTCAGACTTTTACTCAGTTGCTTTCTAGTGTCTTTGCCTTGAACAACTTGCTAAAAACTGCTGAATTTAGGGCAATGATGTAGGGAGAATTATTGAGGAAGAGCATGCGTACATCACTAATCATAGAATCTTTGTTGGTGAAAGAACTTTAGATGGCATGGGCTTTGCAGGATTCTATGTTCTGAATCATTGTTAATTAAGTCTGGAATTGCAATAAGAAGTTACATTGAAGAAAAAACAAAAGTTTTCTAATTATATTTTTCCATGGATTTAATTTGGTCATGATAAGTTGTTCTCATGTTTATTCATCTAGTTGTTTAGGATTTTATGCATTTAATTTGGCTGCAATCATTTTTATTCTTTTGATGTGTATAATGTTTGGGTAAAGTAGCATGGAACCCCTTAAAATGCTCTGATAGTAAAGTTTTGCCCATCAAACAATTTTGGGTAAAATGCAAAAAAATTCCTGTGATTTACTATATAGGCACTTTACACTTTTGTAGTTATTAAATGTACGTTTAATTCTTTGTGTTTTAATTTAAATTTGCAAAATAGATGGGATCCATCAAACTTAACTGTGTTTGGTACTCATGCTAGAATTGTATAAGAGACAGGATCTAAGAAGAATGTACTTGCTACCTCCTTCTCTTTCCTACCCTAGCCACCAACACCTTAACAACAGTCTTGCCACTCAGCTCTCTTTCCCATGCCTAGCCGCCATTCCCCACCCCCCTCCTTTTATTTCCCCCACCCACCCCCCCTCTTATACACACTAACCCCATATAAGAGACAGTCCTTACTTTGATTTGAGGTTTTATTGTAATATGTTGAAATCCGTATGCTTACAGGTCATTGAAATCTGTGGATAACTAATTCTCAAATGCAAATTCGATCATTGAGTGGTGATGCCTACTTACCCAACATATTTTTTGAGTCATAGGAAGAGATTGACTTTGTCTCTTATACACATCTATACCGTCATTTCAGCACCTGTTATGTTCCCTTCACCTTGGTGCATATGATTCTTTAGTCACAAACATGTATTGGCCCTTATCAAAATCTCCAACTCCTCCAGAGGAGATAATCGTATATGAACCAAATTTGTCACCAATAAGTCGTTGGTGGGAATGGGATAAAAGAGATCGGGGAGAAGGGAAGGGGGCGATGGCAGTGGTTAGGATAGTTGGGTTAGCGATTGGTGGGAAAGGGTAGGGTGTACGAGACTTGGAGTAGGGGTAAGAGACAGTTGGTGAACAAATTTGGGGAGAGGGAAGGGTTTCTAATTTTCAACTGACCCCTTTTAATTCTTAATTAGACCCAAAATTTTTTAACCCTTTTTATTTTTAATTTGATCCCAAAATTTCTCAAATGCTTGAATTGGTTAGGGGCATATATGAAATTTCACATATCAATGTTAATTGTAACAGATTCTATCTATTTTGCAAAAATAAATCAAAACACAAAGGGGTCAAATGCATATTTGATAACTACGAGATAGTAAAGTGTCTTTTTGATAAACAACAAGAGGGTTATTTGTATTTTACCCAATAATTTTTAGTCTCTTATTTTTTTTTTCAAAAGAGTAGAAAGTATATAAATAACAATCAACAAAGACATACAGCTGAGTAACTACTTCCTTGAGATTCAATATCTCTTATAACCATAAGATGGGAAACTTTTTTCCCACATAATCAAAGAGACTAAATTCACAACAAAAGAAGCTAAGTTTCTAGCTCTAATATTTTTAGATTTTGGTAGACACAAGAAGATACAATAGAAGAATAGATCACTTAGATGAATGACATCCTCCAAAACATTGGCTAATTTGACATTTGCACAGTCTCTGTTTTGGAGCTTTTGAATGATGCTTCTATTGGAGAAAACTAACACAATTCTGTCCCAGTTTGTTGATCTAGCTCTAATTAAAGCAGTCTTTAAAGTTAATGCTTCAATTAGAACGGGATTAGTGAGTTCTTCATCCCCATCTTCCCAAGCTTTCAATAACTTTTCACTTCTATCACCCACAATCCCATAACCTGTTCTATTTCTAAAATTGTTTACTATGCTTGCTACCTTTACCCAAACAGTAGCACGTTGATCTCTCCTCAGATCCATTTGGAGATGGATGTGAGAGGTCTAGTGTCCCAAGGCTTATTTTCTAATCAAGTTGATTTAGACTTCTGTACTCCCACCACTCATCTTGAGCTTTACTCATGACCTTCACAACATTGTTCCCTTTCCAAAGCTGCCAGAATATAATAGCTACGAGATTGGCTGGCTCTTGATCTTGTATTACCTCTATGGAAACTCTCACCATGTCCCACCAAGTCCAAAAGTCTCATTTATAATTTGTCAAGCCATCCTAGTCCATAAAAGCCAGCTTCCAAGTTTTCTTGACAAAGTCACAGAAGAAGAATATATGCTCTATGGTTTCAGTTGATCTTTCGCATCTATTACAAAATAGATGCCTTTACCTATTCTCCTATGAAAATTTGCATTTGTTGGCAAAATTCTATTAAGACACTTTCAAAGAAAGTGTTCAAGCTTGTGCTTTACATTGAGACTCCCCAAGTCAATTTCTTAAGTTCTGCTTGTTGATTTGTCCTGTTAGTCTCTCCTCTAAGCTCAGGCCTTTGTTTCTTTATTTTCATCCTAATTCTTCAGCTCCTTATATGTAGAGTCCATAGTATAAAGTCTTGATGGAGAGTGAGCCCAGTATAGTATGTCAGTCTTCCTAGTAAGAGAAATAAGAGTATTAAGAATATTGGCCACATCGGTAGAACAGAAAACTCCTTGATAAGTTTAGTATTCCACTTGGTACTTAACATGATCTGGTTTACTTTCTCAAAAGTATAGGTACTAGGTCTACTTGTGATCATTTTTCCCCCCTCCTCCATTTCCAGACAACCATCTATCCTCCCAAATATTTATAGTCTTACCATTCCCTACTCTTGTTTTGATCCCCTCCCTTATCCCATTCTTAACACTAAAAAGATTGTATCAGAACCACGATGATCCTTTAGGCATAATAGACAGGTAATTATATTAGATTGGGAGAAGTATTTTGCATTGAGAACTCTAGAGACAAAAAGGTTAGGATGACTAATAACCCTCCATATTTGTTGGCCAAGAATGCCTCATTGAAAAGCTGAATATGTCCGTAAAACCCAACCCCCCTTCATTTTAGCATCTATCATTTTCTCCCAATTCATCCAATGCATTTTATACTCATTCTTCTTAGATCCCTACCAAAAATCTAGCGACGATATTATTTATGTCCTTAGAGAGGCTCTTGGGCAATTTAAAGCAGGACATAACATATGCTAGCATAGCTAAAGCAATAGATTTCAGAAGAACTTCTTTACCAGCCATATTGAGAAAGTTATTTTTCCAGCCTTTCACTCTTTTAGCTACCCTATCATTTACAACCATAAATATTTTTTTCTTAGCTATGCTAGCATATGTTATGTCCTGCTTTAAATCTGTCTCTTATACACATCTAGATGTGTATAAGAGACAGCATATCTGATGTATAGAATCAAATGTGGTGTTCTTACTGAACAAAATGGAAAACTTCTCAAGATTAACTAGTTGAGTTGTAGCAGACTCATAAAGTTTGATAATTTTCATAACATTCCTAGCCTCTTCACCAGTAAATTTACAAAAAAAAAAAAAAAATGATTGACTCATCAACATAGAAGATGTGTGAAATAGTAGGACTATTCCTACATAGTTTCAAACCAGTAATTTATTTATTTGAACAAGACTAATTAAGAAGAGTAGAAAAACATTCAGCACACAAAATAAAAAGGTAAGGGGACAATGGATCCCCTTGTCTAATACCCCTAATAGGTGTCAAAAAACCAACTTTTTCACTATTCAAATTAAAAGAATATGAAATAGTGATTACACAAGTCATAATCCATTTGATCTAGGTTTGACAAAAACCAAATTTAGTTAAAATAGCTTGCAAAAAAAGGCTATTCTAGTCTATCATAAGTTTAGCCATATATAATTTTAAAGCTTAAAAACCAGTTTTGCTTGGCCTTTCATTTTTAAGATAATGAAGACACTAATGTGCAATTATAACATTATCCAAATTCTGTCTATTGGACAATAAAACTGATTGATTTTCACTAATGCAAAAACTAAGTAGGGGCTTTAACCTATTAGCTAAAAGTTTATGAAATTATTTTGTAAAAAACATTACAAAAACCAGTTGGCCCCGTTCTAATTGAAGCATTGTGGGGATCTGAACTTTAGGAATTATACCAATCAGAGTATCATTCATAGACTTACGAATATAACCGGAGTGGAAGAAACTTTGTATGGCTTCAAAAATTTCCCTGCTAATCAAATGCCAATAATTTTGGAAGAAAATAGGGACATATCAACAGGATCAGGGCTAGAGCTAGATCTGTCTCTTATACACATCTAGGGATGTGTATAAGAGACAAAGCTGCCTAGGCAGCTGCTAGATGTGTATATGAGACTTGTAATTTTGGCTAATATCCCTCCAAACACTTGATCCTGGTTATCTAATACACATTGTGAGATGTCCTTCATACTAGGAATCTGGTCTAGTTAAATATCATCCTCCTCTTGACACCACTGATAAAGAAAATGGACGATCAAGGAACTAATGTTGTTTCTTTTCCTTCTTTCTACAACACTGGCATGGAAAAAAGATGGAGGTGTTTCTATCTCCATCTTTCAAACAAGAAAATCTAGATTTTTTGCTCCAAAAAAATTCCTCATTCTTATAAGCCTGATGAAGCTGAACTTTGAGGGCTACTTTAGTGCTTCTGTGATCCTGGTTAATAGACTGTCTCTTATACACATCTAGAGTTGAGAGAGACAGCTCAGTACTTCTATTGTTCTTTTTATTCTAGTTCATAAGTGCTGCTCTCCAGGCTTTAATCTTGTAAGCCACCCTTAACATTCTTGATCCATTAACTTCAAATTTCCATGCATTTTTTTACTACATCATCTACTTTAGAATTTTGTGTCCATCTCTTGTCAAAATAAAACCTCCTAGGGACTTCAAAATCTATGCTGAACAAAAGAATTTGATGGTCAAAGGCCTCAATGCTGATATCGGAGCAATTTGATCTATATATTCCTGAAACTTATACCTACTAGATGTGTATAAGAGACAGGAAGCCTGATCTTTTTATCTTCTTCCTAACCATTGCAAGTTCAAGGCTTACCATTGAACCCAATATCAACCAATTCATTAGAAATAATAAATTGACTAAAATCCAAAAAAGATCAGTCTTCTCTAACCTACCAACCCAATTTTCCTTGTTTGACCGAATGTCATTGAAATCCCCAACAAGAACCCGAAACTTACCCTACAAAACTTTCCTTTTCTGAATCACCTTCCATTGTTCTTTCCTAATCTTAGCATCTAAATTCACATAAATGCCTATAAACCACTAGCTATTGTTTTTGTCCCTACAGTCTAGCTTAACTTCAATAGTAAAAGAAGTAGAAATGATTTTCTGAATAGGAAGATTGTTACCCCAAAAAATAGCCATCCCACCAGCCTTTCTAAAGGCATCCACCACATATATGTTGTCAAATTTGATTCTACACTTATTCTTAATACCTATACCTTGTTCTTATGTTACAACTTTGATGTCTATTAATATGAAAGGGAAGAGGAGAGAAACATTCTCCTTCAAGTAAAAAATTGTATAGGGCTCCTCTATACCTAGACAATTCGTACCATAACTCTCATTAGAAACTTGGAGGCTCAAAATTGTTGGTCCCTTCCCCCATAAGTGTAGACAAAGTCTCAGAGTTAATACCTGCCAATTTTTGCTTCTTCAAGTCCGCATTGGTCTCCATGTCCATCTCAAATTATTCATCTCTCAGAAAAATTTTCCTTTTGTGTTGACTACCATCAATTTGCATCAGGTTAGTAACATGAGAACAAGGTCTTCTCAAAGTCAAGGTAGAATTCTGGCTTTCCTGTTATTCATGTTTTGCACCTTAGTGCTATTAGCAGCTAATTCTCCTAGCTAGGAATTTTCGGTCAAAATTGAAAAGATATGATATCTCTCTTTGGAAACAATCACTTTTCTAGATGTGTCACTATCTTTCTTCACCAAAGATAAAGCTAGAGTCTTCTTAATATTGTTTCCTTGCACAATCTTTGAGGTCCCTTTTTGTTCTCCAATTTCACCCAAACCATTTACTATCATGATGTATATGATTGTTGTAGCAGGCTTGAGGATGTAGCCCTTTCATTGCCAGTACTACTTAAATCCAAATTTGACATGGAAGTCTCGCAGTCAGAAGCCCCATTCTCCAAATTCTTGTGTTCTTCCACATTGGAGTTTCTTATTGCACTCAAAGTTTTAGTGTGATTAATGTTCTCTGAAGCTTCAGCACTTAGCTTGCTCTAAGAAAAGGTGTCTTTCCTAATGGCTGAGTTCAGTTTGCCAGCATTTGCTTTCAGCTAGTTACCAAATTAAGGTTCTCCCTTTGTTATTGCATCTATTATCCCTTAGAAGAGAAGTTTTTTCTGAGTGACCTATGATGCCACAATGATAACAAAAATAAAGAAGTTTCTCGTTATTGAAGTTGGAAAATACTTTCATAGACCAGGTCTTTGACCCCACCTGTAGACCTTGCGGTCAAGATTAAATCTTATAAAATTTTTCTTACATCAGTTGATATCATAGATTCCATAACATTTAATCTACACCACAGGGTCTACCAAGTGGGGTCAAAGACCAGGTCTACCTAAGTATTTTCCATTGAAGTTTACCCACTTCCTTATCCCTTCAACTCGGACTATAGTACTTCTAAGTGGGGTTTGGAAACATCAGCTTCAACCAACAACTTCATATGCTTACCTTTCTTTTCCGTCCACTTGACTCAAAACCACATCTTTGACTGAATGGAAAACTTCCCTAATTTTCCTTCCTACTTCTTTAGAAAACTAGTAGAGAGGGAAATACCTAACTTGCACCAAAAAGAGGTGATAAATTATAAATTCTCGCATTTTCTTCGATGTTCAATTCCCATCTATGGATTCCCAACAATTGATTGTCCAAAACCCACAGTCTATTGCTCGAAAACTCTAGCCATATCACTTTCCAACCCAAAATTAAATTGAAAAGCATTTGGACTAAGTTCAATAACTGAAAGATTTTTGGATAGCCCCAAACTGGTTTGCTAAGTCAAGAACCTGTCTCTTATACACACTTTTCTCCGATTATCTTCCTGATTTTCATGTTTCTGATGGGCCACAATCCCTTGTTGCAATTCCCCTTTTTGAAGATCTTAACCCAAAATTTCCTCAACCGAATAAGAGACAGCTCTGCATGATTTCCTCCAGTTCCTCAGTCATCGCAAAAAGAAAGGACACTAGTAGATCTGGGTAGAGCTAAGTAGACCATGCAAGGGCTAAAAATAAAATAGAAGTGAGAAGAAAAAAAGGGAAAGGAAAATAAAAGAAACAGAAAGACATAAAAATAAAAAATAAAAACCATTTTCAAGCTTTAAATCATAAATAAGCCAAGCTCACAAATAAGTATCTAATGGCGGACACTTGTATGCCTCCTGGTAGCCCACCATAAAAGATAAAATATTAAAATGAGAACCAAATGCAGTTAAAGCAAAAAGATGCAGTAAATTTGGATGATAAATGCAAAAGATCACATTTAGTTTCGTGGAAGATCATTGAGGAAAATTGAAAAACTTGAATGGTGAAAATGTCTCAAATTGCTCATTAAACTTGTATAAATGTCAACTTTTAATCCTTTTGTCCATTAACTTGTTGATCATGACAGAATCAAGGGTATTTTTGTCAATTGTTTCTTCTTTCTTCTCCATCCGATGTTTGAGGGCTACCAGGTACTTTACCCTTTATGATTATTGTCTAGTGACATGTCATGAATAAAAAAATAAGGCTAAATATAATAAACTCCTTAAAATTTGGGTTGTTTTGTACTAAACACTCTAATGTTATTTTTTCTCATTTTGCCCCTACCGTGAATATAGATCAGCAATTTGGCTATTAAAAAGTCAAGAAAGACATTTTTACCCCTAGACACTACAAGAAAGGATAAAATTAATCTTCTAAAGTTTATTGTATTTGTTATTTTAGTCTCTAATTCTAGTTTTGTATCAATTGACCTACTTTAGTCATTAATCAATATATTGTCAGTGGTATTTTCAAAATACTTGTGTTGTGAAAAAATTTAAATATAAAAATTTCTAACATTATCGGTAACTTTTTTCGATCTTTTCACCATATTTTATTTTTATGTAAAAGTAAATTTTTAGATATTCGTGACCCATAATCATCTATTAAAGACAGGAATCATTCTCTTTTCTTTATGTTTATTTAAAATGATTTTCTTCTTACTTTTTTTTCTCTTGTTAATATAATTCAACTATCATCTAAATTATATGAAGTAACTTTATACATATAAATTAAAACCCAAATTAAAATGATTTAGAAGAAATAGCTTTTATAGTTCATTAAAAATTTTATAAGTAATTATTTCACCATATTTTTAAGTTTTAAATATTGAAGAAAGAATAGTTGGAGAATTAGAATATTAATTAATTTGGAGCATACTTATATTTCTAACAATATTGAAAACATTATTGATTTTTATTTTTATCCAAAAATATTACATGATATAAAATTTACCTGAGGGACTAATGTGAAATTTCGTTAAAACTTTTAGGAGATTTACCGCGTAGTTAACCTTTAGGGGTAAATTTATATTTTCATGAAAAGACTAACAGCGGAGGTACAGTTAATTATTAGTCAAAGGAGTAAAGTGAAAAAAAATAACGTTAGAGGGTTTAGTGCAAAATAGTCTAAACCTTAAGAGGTTATATTTAATCCTAAAAAATAAGGCCTAGTCCTAACATTCCGTGCCCTTGACCTATCTTGATTAAGACCAAAAAACTTATCTAAACTTTGCACCTTTAACTTGTAGTTGATTCTCATTTTCTATTCTATACTTCAATTTTGGACATATTGCATCTCAAACTCTTCAATTTTTCTCACCTAACCCAACTTTAACACTGTTAGTAAAATTGACTCATGTTAGGTATGTGTATGCCATGCACTTATTTAGGAGCCTATTGTACCAATGAAGATAGTCATAACTAGTTTCACTTTGCATCCCGCAACTTATGATCTATTCTCATTTTGTACCTCTAATTTTAAATTTGGACACAATACACCTCTAACTTTTAAATCTGTCCCGTTTTGGTCAATTTTTAGTAAGTTTTGCGAAATTTGATGAATATTTCATTTGAGGTATGTGGTGTGTATGGGTAGAACATCCACTAGTTTTGGAAATAATTTAGATTAAAATAAAATAAATCTAAAAGTTTGTGGTGCAATATGTACAAGACTTAAACATAAGGTATAAAATACAGAATTAGTGAGAAGTTAAGGAATGTAAAAGGATCTAGGACTAAAACATATAAACGAGTATAATGACCCCACGGTAGTACATGTCATGTGACGAGGACGCCAAGCTGTGGCAGTAGTCATAGAATTATTGCAGCAGATGTGGGACTTTGACTCGGAAGGATATTAAGCCAAGTAATAATAATCGATATCCAATCTAGATGTAAATAAGAGAAAGTATAATAAATAGTTTAATCCAATAATAATATCGATAATCGATATCTTTGTTGAATCGGAATAGGATCGTAAAATTATATGTAGAAAATATAAAAGTATAACTTTTTTTTGTGCTAATATTTTATGAAGCTCATGTAAAGAAATGAAAAAAATGATTATTAATAAAAAAAAAAAAGTTTTTTTTTAATTCAAAATAGGGTATTTGACACTATTCTAAAAAAAAAAAAAAAAACTTTGCATTCCAAGTCAAATGTCCAAGATCAAAGGAAGGAGGGGAAGTAAAGTTGTGTCACTGCAATTTGAATACTATTTTTTAATTTCAACTCAAAAAAAAAAAATTAATATAGATTGTATAAACTAGTGACACATAAAATTATCAAAACACTAATTTGACTTAATAAATATAAACATATATCACACAATTCTAGTAGTAATTAATATTTTACCGATAATAATGATTCTACTATAAGGATCAAATTTGTAAATTTAAATTATAGAGTTTTAATAACTAGGTATACAACACATAACACTCCTTTCAAGAGGGCAAAAAGGTCAATATATTATTAACTGTTTTTAAGGTTTTCAATTACATTTTCCATGCCCTAAAGACCGAATTGGGCAAAATTTTTGTTCTCTTTATAAAACAACAAGCTTCCAGCCCCCTTTCAAAAAATTTCCACTTCTTTTCTCTTCTAATGACTTTTGAATTCTCTTTGAACTTATTTGAGAGGAGGGACTTACGTGAATTTGTATTTCAATGTATCCAGAAAAATTAACAAATTTATTAGAAATTTCAAATTCAGTAACCATGATTAAACTTTAATTCAACTAAATTACTTATCATTTGTTCCACTTCTTTCAAATTGATTCATTTAAAATCCTTCGTATAATACAAATCCAACCTTGTATTTCTCATTAGAATCAATGTCAACTGGAAGCCTTAGCGTCAATTAGTTGGTTCTATGCATTAACGTGTAATGATTGACTTGGCCAAAAGATTTGTCCAGTCATTTAACTTAGGTAGGCAAACTCTTTTGTTGGCAGAAAATTAACTTGCAAATTAAAATATATATCAAATTTCCTGTCCAATTCATTGCTCTGCTGGCCTCAAATTTTAGGCAGAATATACAATTCTTTTACCTCGAAGGGCTATACCAAATATTGCAATTTCATTGTCCTACATATGTTGTACTAGAATTTTAGAGAATATCAATCAATTGGGACCCCAACAGCTCAAGTACATGACTTTCCTCAATGACTCTTCAGACTTCTTCAGTTTTTCTTGATGATCTTTAGCTTTACAAGTTGAAGCCACAGCAGAATAGAGTTGCTTGGACGACTGAGACAAGGACCTGATCATGTTATTCGTGGCATGCTGGTGCATTGACCTTAATGTGTAGTTCCACCTACACAATCCCTGATCTTTCATTGCCTGCACTGCTCCTACACATACTGCTGCTGCTGCCCTGCTTGTTGAACTCATTTTCTTGCTAAAAATGAACTCCAAGATGTCTTCTTGTTTATATCAAATGTTGAGAGGTTCAGATGAAAATTTGAGACTTTGCTGAGACTTGTTAAATGATGTTTTGGTGTTGAAGCTTTTGGGATGGTCCGTCATACTTTGATACTTATATAATGCTTTATCTCAAGTACTACAAGTAGGTGACTCTGAGTAAATGGATAGTAGCAAAAACCAGGGGCTGTAGCGATTTCCAGTGGTCTTGGAGTGCATGGTTTTTTTAAAGCGATAGGTGGGCTGTGTTTGAACTTTTAGTGACATTTTTGCTTCGTTAAGCAATTGGTAAGCATGTCACATTGCCGTGGCACAAAAGGAATTCAACTGTTGCTAAAATTTACATTAATTACACTATGCCCCTACAAACTTAATTGCATCTCAATTTGCCCCTGTAAAAAGATTATAAATAGTATTTAAATCCCTCTAACTAATTATCAAAGCCAAACATTAAACAAAAAGTTAGAGGTTTAATATTAAATAAGTGGCTTTTCTATTTGGACAGCTATTATTTAGGATATTCTTTTAAATATTATTTAGAATAATACCTTAACTACTTTTAAAAATGTAATATATGTGAAATAAAAAATGGTTAGAAAATATATCTGAGTAGTGATGGAAAATATTATTGGAAGAATAATGAAAAATAAACCATCCAAATATAGCCAGCTGAAATCCTCATACAATTTTAGGATTAATTACACTTTACCCCATGTAATGACATAAAATTACGCTTTACCCCTATTTGATAATATTACTGAATTGACTGTAAACAACAACATAAGCTCATCAAATGGTCTTCGACTTTGGCCACAGTCAAAAAATTTTTTTGGTGACCAAATTTGGATTAGAATTTTCTTTTGGATTATAATTACTAGTGAAAATGGCATACTGTATGTATGTACAAATGTAGGGATTTTGATTTTAAAAATTAATAATTTCAAAGTAACTAGAATATAGATAATTATGAGAAGTTAAGAGTAGAGGGTTTTTTTTTTTTTTTTTTTTTTTTTTGAGAAAGTAGTAGATAGTTATTAGACCACATTTGTTGAGTGAGATAATTGAATATATTCTATGTATAAGAAACATTTGCAAATGAATTGTTGTAGACATAATTTTATTAAAGAAATACATTAATTTCTTTACACACTCTATATACACATTTGTGCTTTATATATATATATATAGAATTATTAAAGAAATACATTAATTTTGACATTACACAAAAATGTTGGCTTTGTGCTTTATATATATATAAAGATAGCAAGAAAACTAGACAAAAATTTTTAGAGAACCCTGATAGAAGCATACCTATGACGATACTCTCTCTTTATACATGCTTATAATAGGTATATAAATCCCACACCAAATTGCATCACTATGAATCATATGGATTATAAAACAAAAATAATGTAACAATTTCACCAATAAAATAAGAGAATATAAGTGAACGAGACTAGGTATGAGACTAACTCTAATGCCTAATTGCGTTAATTTTTGTACTAATATTCTTAAAAGGTATCTGAGAAATGGTTTAATATGTACTTTGGTCCCATGCGAATTTTAAAACAATCAAAAAATAACAAAACTCATCGAATCACATCTAGTTATGTGTAGAAGAGACAGCCCTATAATAGTACAATATTATATTAAATATTTCTACTATCCTAAATATTTCTACTTTACCCCTTTAAATAGGGATAAACTATTACTAATTAATCTTAAAACTATAGTAGGGAAATTTAGTAATTTTTTTCCATTATTAGTATGTTTTAATTATTAGTAGTTTTGACCTAAGTTAAAGATAGTTAAAATATGTAAATATTTGTTAGGAAACTCTTTATTAGACGTGTGTAAATTTAAAGAGTGTATAAAGTATAATTTATCCTAAATATTGTCCATCGTAGAATGGTACGTGCCTACGTGGTGCAAATTTCTTACTTTGGACTTTGGAGTTATAAGACAAGGTCATCCTTCATGAACAGCTAGTTCTTTGGAGTTATAAGCCAAAGGTCACTTGGTGTGCAAGGTTAAACTCTTTTCAAGTACACTTATTTTCAAGTCTTAAGGTTACCAATTTTTCTTATACCGATAATATGATACGAATACGATACGAAATTAACAGGTTATGACATGACTCGAACTTTTTCGGCTCATTACCTTGGGTCAACCCGTCTGTGACACGAAATTAAATGGGTTGGGTTGAGTCAATCCATGAGTTGACACGATAACCCGTTAAGTTCTTGTATACAGATTTTCTTGAATAGGCATTTTATTATAATTTAATATAATATACTTTTAAGATTGTGAATAATAGATTTAATATTAGATTACTAAATCGAACATAATAATTGTTTTAAATATTATCCAAAAAAATTTCAATAATTTTAATTATGTGTTTTCAATTACTATAATAATAAGGTTAGTATTAATAATTATTTGAGTTATTAAATAATCAAAATTTGAGATTTTAACTCAAATGGATCGTAAGTTATGCAATTGTCAAATAGGCTAAAACTATCTGTTAATAGTAAACGGGTCATAAACGAATCGACACGAAACCGAATGGTTTCAAGATATGTTGATTTATTCATCGCTTACAAAATTATTGATGTAATTTGATAGATGCAGCAGTATGTGTAGGAGCAGTAAATATGATAGATCATTAGATAGAAATTGGAAGTGTCACATGGGTCGATGTGTATAAGAGATCGGGGTGTCAAGTTGACACATTTCTCATCGTTAGAAAATACGCTAATACTTTCGAACACGATAGAAATACGTATACGTACATAACAATTATTAACTTGTGATCCATTTGAGTTAAAATCTCAAATTTTGATTATTTAATAACTCAAACAATTATTAATACTAACCTTATTATTATAATAATTTAAAATGCATAATTAAAATTATTAAAAATTTTTGGGTAATATTTAAAATAATTATTAAATAAAGATTTAATAATTTAATATTAAATCTATTATTCATAATCTTAAAATATATTATATTAAATTATAATAAAATAGGTTACTGTATGAACAGATTTTGCTGAATTTTTTTATTTCATTATAATTTAAATGTGGTATTATGGGATCGTGTTAAAATTACCAACCCTAATAAATTACATTATGGACGGATATAATTTTTAAAAATATTTTCTAATATTATTATTTTTAAGTGTATTGTAAATTTTTTTTTAATTATTTGAAAGGAGTCTAGCCTAATGTGTACGTCCTTCACTACATGTTTTTATTTAGTCACTCCAAAAAATCGCTCGATTATCTATAAAATATAAAGATTCATCTAAAAGATAAATTTTTTACTTTACGAATGATTTGATGGTTGATATGCAAAATTTTCACATGAAGCGCACTCGCAACCAACAAAATGAAAAGACAATAAGCACACGGTTTTGCCATTACTTCTAATTGGTCCATTGTATTTGTACCCAGACAATGGGATGTGATCTTGGAATCAAGAAAATCCTGTTGGCTGTTTGTCTTGTTTTAAAATTCGCATGGGACCAAAGTATGGCCAAGGACCAAGTGGAAGAAAACGTTATCTAATCAATTTGAGGGTATACACATGTTTTTGCAATATTATATATACATATATATATATATAATTTAACATGTGTATACATATTAAAACAACTAAAAAGTTAGGTTTAAAAAATATATATATTATTTAACATGTGTATACATATTAAAACAACTAAACCCTTCAAACTTTCATTTAAGTAGCAAGATGCTTTCATTTAAAAAATCAATTTGAGGGTTTTTTTTTTTTTTTTTTGCAATATATATATATTATTTAACATGTGTATACATATTAAAACAACTAAAAAGTTAGGTTTAAAAACAAAATGTCCCTTCAAACTTTCATTTAAGTAGCATTTCACACCCTTTGACCAATTTCCATCCAAAAAGTAACTATTTTTTTTAAAGGTTAAATACAGTAAACTTTCTTAAGGTTTGAGTTGTTTTGTAGTAAACCCCATAACCTGGATTTTTTTTTTTTCTCACTTTTCCCCCTTCTGTTTTTAAAAAAAAAAAAAAAAAGGGTATTAAAAAAAAAAAAAGATATTTTCCCCCGAGGCATTACAAAAAAAAAAAAAAAAACATAAAATTGACCCCTTAAAGTTTATTATATTTGTCATTATAGTCTCTAACTCAAGTTTTGTGTCAATTAACCCACTTTAGTCATTAATTAATATAAAAATATTGTCAAAATAACTATAAACATAAAGATGCCCACAACACTAGTGATTTTTTTAATACTTGTCTTGCGAAAATAATTTTAAATATAAAAATTCCCTAAAAGAATCACTATTTTTTTTGTCATATTTTATTTCATGTAAAAATAAATTTTATTTGGAAAGGAAAGAAAATGACACTAGAATATATGTTAAATTTAATTTAAATATATGATATTCATAATCATCTATTAAATTTCTAACCTTCACTTTTCTTTATGTTATTAAAAATTATTTTCTTCAAAATGGTTGTCACTCCTTAAAATGGTAATTTTTAAAGGTTATTTTACCTATTTTACCCTTCTATAGTTCTAAAGACATAACATTAAATTTGTCTTTATACACATCTAATTACTCTCATAAGTCATTTCAAATTTTAATACTCCAAATTAACTTTAAATTTCTATCTTAATTGAATCTTATTATTAAAAAAATCATTTTATTAGTGTGTCAAACACTAATTTTTCTTAAACTGTGTGTAAGTTTGACTATGTCAAATAAAATGGGACGGATGGAGCATGAAAAAACTTCATATTTATAAACTAAAAATCAAATTTAAATAACTTAGATGAAAGATCTTTAATAATTCATCAAAAATTTTAAACAGTAATTATTTGTATCATTGTTTGAGTTTTAAATATTGAAGAAAGCATAATTTTAGACCCTGTCTCTTATAAACATCTCGAGCATGTTATAACTTTTAACAGTATTAACAATATTACGAACAAAAAATTGTTCGTCTATTGTCATTACTACAATGAACCCCTGTTGACTTATACGGTAAAATGAAATCTCACTTTAACTTTAAGGAGTTTCGCAATTAACCTTCAGGGTAAATTGTCTTTTTAAAAATTAACGGAGTTACAATCTTAAAAGTCAAAGAGGTAAAGTGAGAAAAAATAAGATGTTATAAGGTTTATTGCAAAATAGCACAAACCTTAATTATTAATAATGTATTTCACCCTTTTTCTAATATCTAAATTATGTAGACAAACGATGCCCTTTGAGTTAAAAGCAAAATGCCACCTTCATCTTTCACAAGTGTTGCAAAATATCCTGCTAATAATGATAATTGGAAAATGCTCTAATTAAAAAAAAAAAAAAAAACTAAGATGGTTCCATCTAATCGCGTACTGCTAAGTAATTTTATGATTTTTAGTTATATAAGTTAATTACAAATTATCTAATTTTTATGTGTCCATATTATTTAATTTATAAAACAAATATATTTTATATTACAAGCAAACATGTATATTAAAATTATTTCAAGAAATTACAAGTGATGTATAATTAATAATTGACATTATTAATTAACATGGTATGTTAACAAATTGTAAAATTATTAATTTGAGGCCTTAAATGGAAATGAAGAGACATCAATTGTCATACCTGGGAGAAATTAACAGATTATGATACCTGTCTAGAATATTTTATTTTGGCGTTTTTTATTTTATTATAATTTAATATTATATCCTTATAATGTATAATACATTATATGTATTTATAAATATTGTCTCTTATACACATCTTTTATTTGTATAATTACAGCCCTAAACCCCTGGTACATGTTTAAGATTAAATTTTGTTCATTTATTTCAACTAATTTTTTTATTAATTATTTATTACAAATTCTGTATTACAATAAAAAAATATGTTTTTTTATTATAATATATTTTAATTTAAAAGTAAAATCATAAGACGTGTGTAAAATTAGATCTTATAGTTAATAAAATACTAAAAGTAGTATAAATTTTTATCAGTGGAAAAAAGGATAAGAAAAAATAAAATGAGAAACAAGAGAGAGAAAATAAATAAATGAAAAAAAAGTAGTTGAAATGGAGGGATTAACTTTGTTCCAAAACATGTACCAGGGGTTTAGGGTTTATTAAATAGTTTAGGAGAATAAACTACAGTTCTACCAAAAATAACATTTTAATTAGTTGGCCACGTGTCAATGGAGCAAAATGCCTATTAAAATTATTTAACTAGGGGCATTTTATAACACTAGAATGATGGTTGGGGGAAATTTTGCTTTCAACCCAAAAAAAAAGTTGTTTTAATATGTTTATATGGATTCGATCTATATAAATATAACTTTTTAATTGCTTCACATCGACAATTTGTTGAAATATTATGTGGATTTCATTTAAAATTTAAGGTGATGTAAGAAGCAAAGCTTGACCAGAATTTTAAAATTACAAATTTATCCACTATAATTATTGGATCCGTCACTGATTAACATGAGAACTTTTTTGGTAAAGACATGGCAACAAGAAACATTATACACATCTAGATGTGTATAATTAGATTAGGTACAATTTGAAGTTTGACTAAACTACCAAACCAATCCTGAAGTAATGATAAAATAACAAATGCCCCTTTAAAAGTAACATCTGTTAAACTCTTCAAACGGGAAAATGAAATGAAAATAACCCACAAATTCCTATTAGCTTCACCAAATTACCCTTGAACCACCGTCCTTTGATCGATTAGAGTAAAAGGCTAAAATAAAAGTAAAATCCCCTTTCCCCTCCTCGTCTCCTTTCCCTAGAAACTCACCACCACTCCCACTCCACTCCCACTAGCCCACACCACCACCACCCCCATTTTGAAACCTTCCACCGTATGCCCATGCCCTTTCCCTTTCCCTCCCTTTCTACCTACACCCCACCTTGAACACCACCCATATCCCACACCTGCACCACCACGCCTCTCTTCCAAATCCAGCCAAACAGAAGAAAACTATTTTGTATCCAAATCCACCAAAACATAAGAAAACTGAGCAGAGATTAAGCTTGAAAAAATGCCGCCCGTCTCCATCTGTTTCTATTCATGGTGGTTTTTTTTGTGATAATGGTTGTTTTAATAAAAAAAAAAAACAAACAAACAAAATCTGAAGCTATTAGTGAGACAGCAAATATAAAGCCGTGAGATATGACATTTGATTTGTATGTACTCTATCTAGTTTGAAAGCTTTATGCCATGTGCTTTTTTGTCAATATTGTTTTCTTTCTATTTGGATTTGTTGAGTTTTGAGTGAATTTCTTTAAGTTATGATTTTTCTTGTGGTCTAATTTGTAGTGGTAAAAAAAATGATGTCTTGCAAGAATAATATTTTGTAGTCTAATTTTTTGGAGCAAAATTTGGAATTTCTTCTGGGATTTTAGCGATTATTAGTAGTATTTGATTTTACGACGATGGCACAATCAAAGTAGACAGCTGAAGCTGCCACCAAGCAAGGATGTTTAGTAAGGAAGGGAACCTAGAAGTTTAGATAGGTAGTTTGGGTCTTTAAACATTATATTCTTGATGTGTATAACTAACAGATGATTATACTGTTAGTTGACTAATGTAAGGGTTTTATTGTTATGGTTTTGTGAGTTTCAGGGGGGCATCTGTTATTTTGTTAAACCTCAAGGTTGGTTTGATAGTTTGGTCAAATTTCAGGGGAGAAAAATGTAATTAACCCTTTAAAATTTCTAACATGAAAAAGTTTATGATATCAAAAATCATTTTTTTTTTGGTGTGTGTTTTCGCAATAATTTATAGACACATTAGGTAACTTTATTGTTGTATGAAAATTTATTTTGTTTCTAGCCACAAACTGTAACCCAATTTCTCCAATTACATGGGAATTTCAATTTGACTTTCAGAACGAACAAATCTCAATTAAGCCTTCCAACTGAAACATTCGTTCTAAATAAGCCCCTGGTCCAGTTACCTTAAATCAATAACCAAACTTTGTCTTTTCATTTTATGGATTTTTCTTTTGACAAGTTTTCAAAATTGCAAGATACAGTAGTCAGTATGTAACAAAATTGAAGAACTAAAAGAAATCTAACCTTAACAAAGACATCAAAATTTCTCTCTAAATTCCAATTCATTGCCATTTAAGGCCTCAAATTATATAATTTTACAATTGTGTTAATTACCATAAAATATAGTACATGTCAAAATTACTAAGCACTGCTGAATTAATTAATTAATTGGGAGCCCAGCAGCTCAAGTACATGACTTTCCTTAATGATTCTTCAGACTCCTTCAACTTTTCTTGATGATCTTTAGCTTTACAAGTTGAAGCCACAGCAGAAGAGAGCTTTGCTTGGACTGAGCCAAGGCCCTGATGTTGTTCTTGACATGCTGGTGCATTGACCTTATGGTGTAATTCCACTTACACAATCCCTGCTCTTTCATTGCATGTACTGCTCCTACACTCAGTGCTGCAATCCATGCCCTGCTTGTTGAACTCATTTTCTTGAATATTAGAGATGTGTGAACTTTAGATGCTTTTCAATTGGGGAAATCTTTGAAGATGTTTAATTGGTGCTGGAGCTGAAGGGATGGTCAGTTATATTTATATAGTCTTTGCATCCTTTAGAGTCTGTGAGTTTGTGTAAATGGGATAAAAGAAAAACAAGGGGCTGTGTGGTTTTCCAGTGGCCCCGGAGAGCACGTCTTTTAAAGTTCTGGTGGGCTGTGGGGTTTTCCAATTTCCACTTGGCTACGTAGTATATACGTCATTTTAAGCCTTGTGTTTCCGGTTAAAAATTTAAATCGATAAAGTTATTCCCTTCGTTTCACTCAAGGTGTTATATTCTTTTCTTTTTTATTTGTCACAAAATATTATCATGCCAGGATGTCAAAGTGTAATATTTACTTTTTACCTTTATCTTTTTGTCTTTTTTGGAAGATAAAATTAGAAGGATTTAAACAACAATTATTATTCAACCTAGAGCTGATTCTCCAAAAATTACTAAAAAAACAACAATTTCACTTTTATCCAATAATATTATGTCATAACATGAAGAATTATATAACTATTCTTATATATGGATCGAGTCAATTACTTATCGGTTCATAAAATTTTGACTTATTATCTACTTCAATTTTATTAACTGATTTAAATATCATATTTTTTATAATATAAAATGAACAAATTTAACGAATTTTTACGGTCCAAACATCCTAATCACAGTGACATCCAGGACGCGGTTTTGCTACTTCTCCTAGGTCCATTGCACCCAGGCTGTACAATGGGATGAGATATTGGAATGATTACCTATTGGCTATTTTGTCCTACTAGGATTTGTATTGGGGACGAAGCAAGGTGGATTGAGCTCGGACCAATTGGAAGAAACACTTATCCACCCGCTTTGAAGCTTGGTGTTGATTATGCCAATTATTTGCATTTGATGTTAGAAATTTAGAATAAGTTTTGGCTGCTCATAAATTCACCTCACATCAAGCCTTTAACATTTTTAATAAGGGTTCATTGCAAAATACCCCTTGACGTATCTATGTGTATAATTTGAGGTTTATTTTGAAAATATTGCAGAGATGCCCCCCTGGTTCTGTTAAAACCATAACGGTGGAAACTTCATTGCTGTCTCTTATACACATCTAGATGTGTATAAGAGACAGGTATGTGATTGCCCAATTTTAAAAGGGAGGGAGAGGGAAAGGGCATGGGCATACGGTGGAAGGTTAATCAAAATGGTTTGGTGGTGGTTATCAAACCATTGTTGAGGTTGTCTCTTATACACATCTAGATGTGTATAAACTTGCAGATGTAGTAACAAAGAACCCTATCTCTTAGGTGATTGACGCATAAACGCTATCTTACGCCAAATAAAGTTATCTAGATACCCTGCTTGGAATTGTCCATGGTTCTGTTAATCTAAGCATTGATATATATAGGGAGCAAATTGGCCCGATAAAAAATTTGACTACTACACTATCCCAAACTAAGGTCAAGGACCAAAATTAGATGAGCAAAAAAGTTGAAGGGTTATTTTAGTCATTTGCTCTTTGAGTTTATAATTAATCTTTTATATACTTCAGAATGGACCTCCCATAAATTTAATTCATTTTTAATAGTGTTAGGTATAATTAATTTTTACCCCATGAATATCGTCAAGTGGAAAGGATTTTTATTAATTTCCTTCATACATTTTTAAGAAATATAATCCATATTTTCTCAAATTTTATTTATTTGGGGCAATTCATGTTATTAGCGTTTCTATCCAAAGTGTGAGAAATTTCAAAATCATGATTTGTGTTAAGGATCTACAAAGGGCATTTGGCTATTTCAAAATTGACAATCAATAGTAATGTCTTAAAAAGGTTTATATTTATTAAATATGATGGATATAAAAAAAAAAAAAAAAAAGGACTACATTGTTATTTGATTCAATTCATTTGAAATTAAGCTATTTTACATATAAGGGTTTATATTTGTCTATAGATATTATATTTGGATTCAAATTTTAAAATAAGTGAATCAAACATTAACATTCCATGGAATTTTTCTTTCCAAGTTGAAGTTGAAATGGAACTTTTCTCAAATTTTTAAGGAATAAGCTTTTCAGACATTGGCGCGATATTTGGAATGACCCTTTCTAGTGGAAGCTGGAAAATCCATTCCACTGAAACTGTCTCTTATACACATCTAGATGTGTATAAGAGACAGTTAAAAAACCATTCTCTCCAAGTCCAGTATTATTAGTGGTGTAGTTTTATTTGTTTTAATATACTATTGTTTTACTTTAGTTTCTTAATTAACTATTAATATTTTGGATAATTAAGATCAACTGCACCATCAAAATCCCAAAGCGTGGGTCAAAACATCAATGAATGACATGACTTTTGGAGAGATTCAGTCGGCGAATTAGCTTTTGATAATTACGAGAGGAAGACTGAAGACATCATATTTCCTTTCCAACATTGTTGTCAGTTCAAACGATATTAGCCTCAAATATTAGCAGAATATACAGAATAATTCTTTTTTCACCAAAAATATCAAAATTGAAATTTTCATCATCCTATACACATAAAATGTACTATAATTAATGTAGCACTAGTGGGGGGTAGTGCAATCAATTGGGACCCCAGAAGCTCAAGTACATAACTTTCCTTAATGACTCTTCAGACTCCTTTAGTTTTCGTTGATGATCTTTAGCTTTACTACTTGACAGCCACAGAAGAAAGACAGTTGCTTGGACCCTGATCATGCAGTGCCTGTCTCTTATACACATCTAGATGTGTATAAGAGACAGGTATGTGTAGGAGCAGTGCAGGAAATGAAAGATCAGGGAATGTACTGCTGCTGCTGCTGCTTGTTGAACTCATTATCTTGATAATTACTAGTCTATGAGCTTCAGGATTTCTTCTTGCTGATGAAGTCTTTAATTGGGGTGCAAATTAACTTCAAAGGATGTATACTTTGAGAGTTTCTTGGATAGTCCAATAGATGTTTTCCAATTGCAGAACTTTGAGAAGATGTGTTTGGTGTTCAAAGTTTTGGGATGGTTGCTCATATTTATAGTACTCTTATATCTGAAGTGTGTGCGTGTGTGGGCGCAAATGGACATTAGCAAAAACCAGGGGCAGTGTGGTTTTCTAGTGGTCCTAGAGAGTATGGTTTTAAAAATTTCTAGTTGGTTTGTTGGGTTGTGATTCCAATTTCCAGTAGACACTAATCTCTGTCTCTTATACACATCTAGATGTGTATTTTTTGCTAATAGTACATTTGCGCCCACCGCACACCTGTCTCTTACACTTAAAGAGAAGGTGGACAATCAATGATGAGAAGACCGAGTTCTGATAGTTGTATGCATAGTTTGTAGAATCGGGATTCAGGTAAGATCGATTTTTGATAAAATCGGATCGTAGTTTAGATTTTCGGATCGTAGCCTAATTTAAAATTTTACAAAAGTATATAAAATAAAAAAATAAATTATTTTTAAACTAATAAATAACAAAAACCATAATAAAAATTATATAAATTTGTAAATTGTTTTTAAGTTATCAAAATAATATTACTTTTGACCTATTTTATGAATAGTATAAGAAAATTGAAGCAATGAAGTTGAAAAAATGAATTTAATAACGAACCTCTATTTATTCGCAATATTTTCAAAAGTTGAGAAATTATTTTGACAATTCTCGTATACAATCACATGAGAAAAAAGAAATGTTACGATTACTTTTTCAAATAATATTTGAGAATAATATCTTAATTAAATAATAATTGTCCAAATAGAGGATATTTTAGAATAAGTTTAGGAGACAAAAATGTCATAATCAAATTAAAGAATATATTTGTTAACAAACATGAAATTAGGAGATTAGATCTCAAGAAGCATCACAACTTTGGATTTGTCTTAAAAGACTAAAACCAACTTGATTAGTTAGACTATCGTCATTTTTTATGAAATTAGATCTTCTCATAGGAGTAATGCCTTTGAATGATCTCATGTAATATAAAATTTACAAAATACAATTTAAGAATTTAGCTAGTATTTTTCCCTTAAAAGAAATAACATCGCAATATCCATTTTGAATTGAGAATCGACTGTCTCTATTGCATATCCTTAATCTATTTAAAGAAAGATAACAATATTCTACTATTTTAGTTCAATTCATGTTAAGCATATAATTCGAGAAATTTCAAATATTTTGTATAAGGATACAAATTTATAATACAAGTATAGTGTTTGGTTTATAATTTTAAGACTAGATTGCCAAAAAAAAAAAAAAAAAAAAAGACTACATCTAGATGTGTATTTTTTCTTTGTAAGTTGAACACATAATGATGTGTATAAGAGTCATAGTTGGTTTGTGGGGAAATTTTCATCATCCAATTTCCAGTGGACTTGGAGAGAATGGTTTTTTAAAGTTCTGGTGGGCTGTTGTAATTGGAACTTTCAGTTACTACTATTCTTCCCCACACTTAAAGATAGAAGCGGACAATCAATGATGAGAAGAGAGAGTTCTGATAGTTGTTTGTCCGTCATAGAGCTACAAATACCGGGTAAAATATAGACTCTTAAACACATCTAGATGTGTGATTTCATAAATTTTGTAATCTGAATTAAATATTATAAAATTTAAAATGTTAGTTAATATAAATAAAATATTATAAAATTTAAATTTGATTGCAAAATCTATAAATAAAATCCAAAATTAGATTTATGATAATATTTTCCTACCTAAATAAGGCTGTTGCATTAATTTGTACGGGCAAATGACTTTTATGTACATTGATTTGTTCTTACACCAAGTTTTTTATAATAAATAGTATAAGATTTACATCACTATGGCTGGGCGTTCATTCTCATGATGATCGTAGATCCGAAAATTCATCGAATCGGTCTATGTTGACTCTTCAAAATAGAGTATTCATCAATTTCTCATAACCCAATTGTGTACCGTGTCTCTTATACACATCTTTTTCTTATAAGATTATAGTTTGCTCCCTGTAAATACGTGACAATTGTAAATTTTTCATGTATTTGTTTTATCTACATATAGGCCCCATGGTTTAATAGAATTAAAATTTTCATTCAAAGTATCATAATTACCTACAACATTTTAAGTTACACTTTGGAAATTTTTTTTACCAAAATTCGTTTCTTAAGCTTAAAAATGAAAAGGGTAAAAAACACTTTTAGTTCCCAAAGTTTGGCCTAGTGACAATTTTGTCCTTGAAGTTTCACAAAAAATAAATCACGTCCCTCATCTTCCAAATTTCTACTGGATTAGAATAGTTGATAAAAAAATAGCATAATTTTTTGTTAAATTTATGAGAAAAATAATTTTTGTTGGTTTTGCCAGAAATAAAGTAAAGATAGAGGGTAATTTTTTTAATTTATCAGATAAAGAATTAAATGTTTGTTAGGGTAGGGGCATAGAAAGCAAAAATTTAGTTATTTTTATGTTAATTGTCCTAATAGAATTAAAACTTAGAAGATGAGGAATGTGATTTATTTTTTGTGAAATTTTGAGGACCAAAAATGTCATTGGGCCAAACTTTGGGGACTAAAAGTATTTTTTACCCAAATGAAAATAAACTAAATTATTTTCCTATTTTTTTTTAAGATAGCATGAGTGTGTTAATTAGCTGATCAACATAAATTTGTATAAAATATATAATTATGATATCTCAAAGCAATATATTTACTCAAATAATGTGAATATGCAATTTTTTAAATACAATATGATGAATTAATTGTTGAGAATAGAGAAAATAAAGGAAAATTAATAAAACTAAAATAATGCCATGAAATCAATAGAGTGCATTATTCTATATGTAAAAATAATAATGACATAACAATTATGCGATAAAATGTTTGAAATGAATGTGAACAAGAAATAAAAATATCAGACTAATTCATGCACTAATCTAATACTACATAACACACTAAAGTTATATTTAAAATCAGAATTATCTTTTTATGAAGGCCGATGCTAACATTAATGCATAAATGTAGTGAAATCAGAATTCGCTTCATTTTAAATATTTGAGCATGGTACAAAGTGGAATGAGATCATTTTTTTCCAAAATGTAGTTACATTAGAGATTTACTATGTATGAGTATTGTTTGGACAGTTTGATGCATTATGCCCTAGCATGTGACAATTTTCACATCTTCTTGGTGAATCAAGATAACTTGTATCCATCTCGTTAGGGATCTGATATTTCTGACTCTACCCCATTTTTTGACATTCTGTTACTGAGATAACTCAATTCAAAATTAGTTTCTGCACAATGTTTTATATGACATAATGGGTAAAATCTACCAGAATATGTCTGTTGATAGTCTGGTAGATTTTACCTATTCGCCATGTAGGTGTCCAGATTCACCCAGAAGAATGTGAAAATTGTGGCATGTAGAAGATACATAGTATCAAACTATCCAACAACACCCCTGCATACTAAATCTCTAATGCAACTATGTTTTAGAAAAATGATCTCATTCTACTTTGTGCCACACTCCAATATTTAAAATGTTGTGAATTCTGATTTCACTAAATTTATGCATTAATGTTAGTATTGGCCTTCATACGTTGTTTAAAGTCTATATTTTAAATGTATTTGTAGTGTGTTATATAATATTAAGTACATGAATTAGTTTGCTATAATAATAACGTAACAAGTATGCGATAAAATGTCTAAAATGAATGGGAACAAGAAAAAATAAATAAAATAGCAAACTAATTCCAAAATAAAGCATTTTATTTATTTCATGACATTATTTTAATTTTATTAATTTTACTTTATTTTCTCTGTTATTAACAATTAATTTATAACATTGTATTTAATCACATATTCACATTATTTGAGAAAATATGTTGTTTTGAGATGTAATAAATATATATTTTATATAAATTTAAGTTGATCAACAATAACTAACTCACTCATAGTATTTAGAAAAAGATAGGAAAATAATTTAATTTATTTTCATTTTCAAGTTTAAAAGAAGAATTTTAGTGAAGAAATTTACAAAATGTATCTAAAAATATTGAAGGTAATTATGACATTTTATTACTCCCTCTGGATGAAAATTTTAAATAACAAATCTAAAAACAATTTACAACTATCTCCAACTTAGAAGAGGCAAACAATAATGAAGCCCTTTTTAACCCTCATAATTGAAAAAGCAAGATTTTGTTGGGAATCTTGACACCAAAAACAAAAATAAAGCTACAGTGTTTTGCATTTCTAAAATGTGAAACCACCTCTTCTTTTTAAAAAAAATAAAATAAAATAAGAAGATATACTTTAAAATTCCATAACATGAAAAAAAAAAAAAATACAAAATTACTCACACCTACTACCTTGTGAATACTAAAAAAAAAAAAGTCTCTTATACACATCTAGATGTGTATAAGAGACAGCTCGCAATTCCAATTTAGTCAAACACATCTAGATGTGTATAAGAGACATTTGTTTGGCTGTTATAAGAGACAGACCCCAGATGTGTATAAGAGACAGTATATATATAACTCCAAAAATAACTTGGTAGACTAGTTATCAATCGATGTCTAAACTCATTTTGTTTGGGGTTACAGCAGATTTTAACTATTTTGCTAGGAAATTTATTATTTTGTTGGAAAATTAAGATATCCTCAAGCGATCTTTTTAAATATTTTGGTTTATAAAGAAATCTATATATACTGATTCGGAATTCAAAGTTACATGTAACCTAAAATATATTGTGATTTTATTGTTTGTATGGTTGTTTTTTTTTTTTTTAAAAAAAAATTATTGTTTGTATGGTTGATGTTTTTTAGAGTACATGTAACTTTGAATAACATTTAAGTGATCTAGATGTGTATAAGAGACAGATCTAGTATCAATATTTAGACAGGTTTCTTTATTTTGTTTTTTGGTGAAGGATTGATTAAGTAGGGTCAGCAACCCATCCATACCCTGTCTCTTATACACATCTAGATGTGTATAAGAGACAGCCTATTATATGAGCTCGTGGATCGAATCTTGAGTCGTGATCACGCGAGGACGTGGATGTGGACACTTGTGTGGTTAGGGGGTAATGGGTTGGGTTTTAGGGTTCGAGTTTTTGGATTAAAAAAAATAAACCCCAACCCAACCCAAGTATTAGTCGGAGCGGGTTACTCGAGTTAAAAATTTAAATTAATAAAAAAATTATAAATAATTATAGATCTGTCTCTTATACACATCTAGATGTGTATAAGAGACAGAGTTGTACTATTGATATGTTACTAAAATGAAGTATTGACTTTTCGATTTAAAAGTAAAGCTCAAACCCAACCCAACCNACTAAAGNCGGGGAACCCGAAACCCGAAAACCCAACCCATTTNGTCTCAAATTCATTTGAGTTGGGTCGGGATTNCGGGTTGGGTTGGGTTTGAACACTCCTATGTGTGGTAATGAAGAGTGGTTTAAAGTTATCATTTATAATATGATTTTCCTAAATATTACACTCCATTCTATAATTTTTGTCATTTTTTGAGAATTCAACCTTTTAGGAATATTGTGTTCATAATGATCATTGTTTAAATCTATTTAATTTTTCCCTTCGAAATTCAAAATTTGAATAGTGTACTCAAGCATTTGTCCTACAAAAAGATAAAGGATAAAGGTGATTATGCTTTGACTTGTTGAAGATAACAAATATTTTGAAACATGTAGAAATAAAGTGCTATAGCTGTCTCTTATACACATCTAGATGTGTATAAGAGACAGATCCAGCAGATATATGGAAAATTTTAGATATATATGATTTTTGATCTCATTTATATTCTTGTGATGTAAGATTAAATACTATAAAATAAATAACATCAAAATTATATATAAGATATAAAATTAGATCTACCTAATTATTTTCCATTATCTAAAACATTGGCAATACAAAAGAATATTCAGTATCTTAGTATTTCATACGATATCTAACTATAGCTACTTAACTAGAAGAAAGTATGTATGAAACAATGTTTAATTGACAATTTAAGTGCCTTAAGACGTACAACCTGTTAATACGCCCTTTGACATTGACTATTAGGCAATATTTGCACACGGTTTTGTTACAGTATATGACTTCTCACATATCCATTGTACTACCTTTAAAAATCAATTTGAATTATATGGAAAATTTCTAGTGAGGCAAAAAACTATATCTACCTAAATCTTTCCTAAACCACAAACTACCTGTTGGCTATTTGTCTTATTATGACTAAATTGGAATTGCGAGTTTACTATCTTTTTTTATCTTTTTCCCTTAATGTTGAAAAAATATTTTCATCAAAATGACAATTGGCAAAACGTGTCATAAATAAGTCTCCTGTTAATGATTCAAAATATTTAATTATAAAGGAAAACTCATATCCAACATATATTCTTAACATTTTTGAAAACCCATCTTTGTGTGTATATAGTAGACAATTGGAACATATACTACACAACCAAAACTGAACTTAAAAGCTATTTCTTCTAAATCATTTTAATTTGGGTTTTATAATGGAAGAAATTCTAGATAGGCTAAGTAGTTACTGACATCTTTATACACATCTGTATGTGTAAATAGTATGTCCCCACGTAGAAGTTGGCAATTTTATTCTCAAAGTAATGGTTTAATTATTAATTGGAGACTTTTTTATGAATGATCACATCTGCTAAAACATGTTGAGTATGAACATGTGTTACAGGATGTTCAATAGTTATATCAATTGAAATACAAAAATCATTAAATGTTTGTGATGTAAATTCACGGTATTATCAAGGCAATTTTTAATTGCATAGATTGAAAATTATTCTCTTAATCGAATTATTTGAGAAAATAATCTCGCAAATGTCGAGATTCTGAGTAGATAATAAATACACATAGACCATCAAGATAGGTCAAGGGCACGGAATGTTTTGATCGGTCATGCCAAACAATAAAATTTTTTAAATGAGTAAACTTCTGGTTACCCGATATTGTATTAGTATTGGTATTATTTTTTTAACTCAAAAATATTATTATTTTTGAGTATTATCTATGTTATTACACTGTTAGTGAGACATATATCCTTATATCTCATATGCATTTATATGTATATTCATATATTTTTCATTAAACAAGATAACTATAATAGTACATTAAGATAAGATAACAAATTAGTGTAAAGAATAAGACATGCATAATTTTAAAACTATAACGAGACAGACAAAATAAAATATCACAATATTTTCTTTTTTAAATATTTTTGCCAGCACTTCAGCAGTCAATACTTCATTCGGGAAGAAATTATCAATAGTACAACCATGGCAAAAATTATAACAGACAATTTATTTCTATAACTCTGAAATACGACATGTACACAAAGTTACTTTGTCTATACTTTGACATATAATAGGTATGTAAGCAACACATTTTCATGTCACAACAATAATATTCATTTTCAATATTTCTGGTGATATTCTGGTTACTATTTTTTCACTTTTCTTCTTTAAAATTAATCTACTTCTGATAGTATGAGTGACTATTACATCCTCATCTATGGTCGCTCATGTCCCAATCATAATCATAATTATTATTTAGGATTATTATATGTGTATAAGAGACAGAGTTTATACTATCTATATTAATTTTTTTTTTTCAGTTGAAATTAAAACTTGTTGATTAGATGCAATATTTTTCTTCTTGATGGTGTCTTCAAAACCAATAGATTCCAAGATATTTCAACAGACAAATCTTGCATGTTTCGTTAAGGGCCATAAATTCAAATTTAGTAACATATAATCTAAACTAATTTAAATAATTATCAACATTGATATTGAAGTAATACAATTAAATCAAAGGTATATAAAAATTAAATGTAATGATAGAGAATACCCAGAAATTAAACCATACCTTGGTTGTGATTATTTAAATTTCTACCCTTGTTATGTTCTTAAACCAGTTATACATTAATTAGTTAGAGTTTCGTACTGATAGTGTGTTATAAAAGTTACACAAAATATATGAAAATTTAATATATATATATATATATATATATATATATATATATGGAATTAGGATAGACAGAGAGAAAAGTATAAGAAAGACAGGTACTCTGTTTTTTTATTTCTCATGTAAGCATCATGTATTTTGTAGGTAGAACTATACAATGAAGTACAATAGACAGGTGCAGGCAATGAAAGATCAGGGATTGTGTAGGTTTTGGGTGTGTTTTGGAAACTTTACATGCTTTAGGCATGTTAAATCCTTATAAGAATTTTCATGTAGATAGTCGATATCAAAATGAGCCATACAAAACATACTCAATATTTATTAGACGCATTTCAATTTTTATGAACTGCCACCAAGATTAGATATCAAAATCCAGTTTTAAGTCAATAACCAAATGAAAATCTTGTCTTTTCATTTTATGGAGCTTTCTTTTGACAAGTTTTCAAAATTGAAAACATACAGTAGTGTCAGTAGACAGTAACATAATGAACTTGAATTGTATCATTCTCTTATAACATATTTATCTAAAATGATATTCTAAAAATGACATCAAATCTGTTAATATAATCAACTATCATCTAAATTAGTATGAAGTAACTTTATACATATAAATTAAAACCCAAATTAAAATGATTTAGAAGAAATAGCTTTTATAGTTCATTAAAAATTTTATAAGTAATTATTTCACCATATTTTTAAGTTTTAAATATTGAAGAAAGAATAGTTGGAGAATTAGAATATTAATTACAGATGGAGCATACTTATATTTCTAACAATATTGACAACATTATTGCTTTTATTTTATCCAAAATATTACATGATATAAAATTTACGAGGGACTAATGTGAAATTTATTAAAACTTTTAGGAGATTTACCGTAGTTAACCTTTAGGGGTAAATTTGTAATTTTGAAAAGACTAACAGCCGATGCGATTAATTATTAGTCAAAGGAGTAAAGTGAAAAAAAATAACGTTAGAAGGTTTAGTGCAAAATAGTCTAAATCTTAAGGGGTTAAATTTAATCCTAAAAAATAAGGCCTAGTCCTAACATTCCGTGCCCTTGACCTATCTTGATTAAGACCAAAAAACTTATCTAAACTTTGCCTTACTTTAACATAGTTGATTCTCATTTTACATTTTATACTTCAATTTTGAACATATTGCATCTCGAACTCTTCAATTTTTCTCACCTAACCCAACAACACTGTTATAAAATTGACTCATGTTACGTATAAGAGACAGGTTTACAATCAATTCAGTAATTTTACCAATGAAGATAGTCATAACTAGTTTCCACACCGTCATGACTTATGATCTATTCTCATTTTGTCATACAATTTTAAATTTGGACCAATAACCTTCTATTTAAAAAATTTTATTGTTTGGCATGACCGATCAAACTATCCCTGTCTCTTATACACATCTAGATGTGTATAAGAGACAGACCATACATAAAAAATAGTCACGATGACAATGTACTACACGTGGAGTACATGTCATGTGACTAGGACGCCATAGCTGTGGCAGTAGTCAACAGAATTATTGAAGTAGATGTGGGACTTTGACTCGGAAGGATATTAGACCCAAGTAATAAGAATCGATATCTAGCAAAAAAACAAAAAAAAAAATTTAATAATAATAATCGATATCTTTGTTGAATCGGGATAGATCGTAAAATTATAAAATTTTATAGTAGAAAATATAAAAGTACAACTTTTTTTTGAGCTAATATTTTATGAAGCTCATGTAAAGAAATGAAAAAAATGATTATTAATAAAAAAAAAAAGTTTTTTTTTAAATTCAAAATATACTATTTGACACCATTCTAATAATAATAATAAAAAAAAAAACTTTGCATTCCAAGTCACATGTCCAAGATCAAAGGAAGGAGGGGAAGTAAAGTTGTGTAATTGCAATTTGAATACTATTTTTTAATTTTAACTGAAAAAAAAAAATTAATATAGATAGTATATAAACTAGTGAAACATAAAATTATCAAAATTTTAATTTAACCCCTATTAATATAGAAATATATCACACAATTCTAGTAGTAATTAATATTTTACCTCTAATAGTGATTCTACTATAAGGATCAAATTTGTAAATTTAAATTATAGAGTTTTAATAACTAGGTTTACAACGCATAACACCAACTTTCAAGAGGGCAAAAAGGTCAATATATTAACTGTTTTTAAGGTTTTCTTATACATTTTCCAGATGTGTATAAGAGACAGATGTGTATACATCTAGACAGTGTACTAATTGACAGGTTTGAAAGGGGGCTAAGTGAATGCAACCATACCTCTGTCTCTTATACACATCAGATTTTAATTTCCAACCTTGTTTTTCTCATTAGTATCAATGTCAACTGGAACCCTTCGCGTCAATTAGTTGGTTCTATGTATTAACGTGTAATGATTGTGCGCTTTATTAACTTAGCCAAAGATTTGCCCAGTTATTTAACATATAGGCAAACTCTTTTGTTGGCAAAAAATTAACTTTCAAATTAAAATATATACCAAATTTCCTGTCCAATTCATCACTCTGCTGGCCTCAAATTTTACAGAATATAACAAGGGCTGTCTCTTATACACATCTAGATGTGTATAAGAGACAGATGTAGGAGACAAGGACCTGATGTTGTTCTTGGCATCTGGTGCAATACACCTTATGTGTATAAGAACCTACACAATCCCTGATCTTTCATTGCCAAGAAGATGTCTATAAAGACATACTTCGCAATTTTAATGAGTGTAACAAGCTTGTTCAAAGCAGCAGTATCTGTAGGAGCAGTGCAGGCACTGTCTCTTATACACATCTAGATGTTCATAATGAAACTTTGAGACTTTGCTTATACTAGTTAGATGATGTTTTGGTGTTGAAGCTTTTGGGATGGTCAGTCATACTTTGATACTTATATAATGCTTTATCTCAAGTAAAGTAGGTGACTATGAGTAAATGGATAGTTGCAAAAACCAGGGGCTGTAGCGATTTCCAGTGGTCTTGGAGTGCATGGTTTTTTAAAGCGATAGGTGGGCTGTGTTTGAACTTTTAGTGACTATTTTAATTCGTTAAGCAATTGGCTTGCATGTCACATTGTCATTGACAAACGGATATACAATTGTTGCTTAAATTTTTAGTTAACACTTGTATTCCTGTCTCTTATACACATCTAGATTTGCCCCTATAAAAAGATTATAAATAGTATTTAAATCCCTCTAACTAATTATCAAAGCCAAACATTAGACAAAAAGTTAGAGGTTGACGCAAAATAAGTGGCTCTTCTATTTGGACAACTATTATTTAGGATATTCTTTTAAATATTATTTAGAATAATACCTTAGCTACTTTTAAAAATGTAATATATGTAAAATAAAAACAATGGTTAGAAAATATATCGAGTAGTGATTGGAAAATATTATTGGAAGAATAATGTAAAATAAACCATCCAAATATAGCCGGCTTAAATCCTTATATTTGTATTGTGTCCAAATTTAATTACACTTTATAATGATATAAAATCGCTTTACCCCTATTTGATAAAATTACTGAATTGATTGTAAACAACAGCATAAGCTCATCAAATGGTCTTCAACTTTGGCCACAGTCGAAAATTTTTTTTGGTGACTAAATCTGGATTAGAAATTTTTTTCTGCCATTTTCATTGGTAGTTATAATCCCTGTCTCTTATAACTTCTCATAATAGTCTAGAGGTACAGTTAAGGTTTCCAAAATTATTAATTTTTAAATTCAAAAACATACATCAAACACATACGATGCTGTCTCTTATTACCGCTGTCTCTTATACACATCTACCTGTCTCTTATACACATCTAGATGTGTATAATATTACCATGTTGCCCCTACAAGAATAAACAAATTGTTTTAAACATAAGGAATTATTAAGAAAATACATTAATTTTGACATTACGTAAAAATGTTGGCTTTGTGCTTTGTATATATATATTAAGATAGCAAGAAAACTAGACAAAAATATTAGAGAACCCAAGCATACCTATGACGATACTCCCTTTTCATACATGTCTAAAATACACATATAGATTCCATAAGAGATTGCATCAATATGAATCATATGGGTTATAAAACAAAAATAATGTAACAATTTCACGAGTCAAAGTCCCACTGTATGTATCTTATACTACTAGGTATGAGACTCACTCTAATGCAATCAATTGCGTTAATTTCTATTTCATATGCTTTAAAGACTAACAAGAAATCATCATGGTGACAAATGAATTTAACACATTAATTAACTATCAAAAAAATAACAAGACCTGTCAAAATAAGAAATTCCTTATTCAGGTATTTATTTAAATTTATAGGGGTAAAATGTAAAATTTTAGGATATTATAGGGTTAATATAATTTTGTATTATTATAGGGATAAACTATTACTAATTAATCTTAAAACTAATTAGGGAAATTTAGTAATTCTTTGCCACTCGTAATGTTTTAATTAATAGTTAACTTTAACTATTAGTTAAAGAGAGCTAAATGTGTATAAATATTTGTTAGGAACAAATCAAGACGTGATTAAATTTAACGACAATAAAGTATAATTTATTCTAAATATTGTCCACAGGGAACGGAACGTGCCTACGTGGTGCAAATTTCTTACTTTGGCCTTCGGAGTTGTTCTGTCTCTTATACACATCTAGATGTGTATAAGAGACAGGAGCAGTTTTCTTGAACTTTTTATTTTATTATAATTTTGTATAGTATACTTTAAAATTGTGAATAATAGATTTAATATTAGTTACTAAATCAAACATAATAATTATTTTAAATATTATCTAAAATTTCGGTAATTTTAATTATGTCTTTTAAACAGTTAATATAGATGTGTATAAGAGACAGGATCAAGGGTTGGTGTTTGCTTGTAAACCCTGTCTCTTATACACATTTTTGGAGACTATAAGAGATAGATAGCTTATTTGAGTGATCTTATCATGAATAGTAAGCAGTCGGATACAAATACGATCTGGCAGATAAGGTCGGAGCATAGGCAAATATTATAAGAAGCGGATCGCACTTGCGACCGCGTCGACGCGATAAAATTGGTCACATTTGACCGACCAAATGAAACGACAACCCAACCCATAAGAGACAGATGTGGACTAAGAGGGTTATCACAACTACAAGTAAAATTCAAAAATTATCGAATTGCATCAATAATTTTATTGTGATGAGTAGATTAACATATTTTGAAATCAAATTTATTCGTAAATGCTTTCATTTAATAAAAGGAATCTAACCTAATGTGTACGTCCTCCACGAACATGTAGTTTCTATTTAGTCACTCCGCAAAATCGCTCGATTATCTATAAAATATAAAGATTCATCTAAAATATAAATTTTTTACTTTACGAATGATTTGATGGTTGATATGCAAAATTTTCACCAGAAGCGCACTCGTAGACCAACAAAATGAAAACACAATAGATGTGTCATCGTAGATGTTTTAGAAATTTTTTTTATATAGAAGTAACGGCAAAACCTGTCTCTTATACACATCTAGATGTGTCTAGGGGTATCATATTATTTAAATGCTTGTATTGTACAAACTTTTAAAGTTATTATATTTGTCATTATAGTATCTAACTCAAGTTTGTGTAAATTAACCCACTTTAATCATTAATTAATATAAAATATTGTCAAAATATAAAGATGCCCACATAGTGATTATTTTAAAAACACAAGTATTAAACCAATCACTAATATAAAAATTCCCTAAAACAATCACTATTGTAAGTTGGAATGGATTTTATTTCATGTAAAAACAAATTTCATTTTGGCCAAAGGAATATTCAAATGACACTCAACAATGTGGAATTTACTTTAAATATACGATATCTATAAAAGACAAAAATTAAAATTTTAACCTTCACTTTTCTTTATGTTATTAAAAATGATTTTCTTTTTTTGTTTTTTACATTGTTAATATAATTTAACTATCACCTAAATATGTACTCCCTCCATCCCATTTTAAAGACATTTGGAATGACTTGTGAGAGCAATTAATGTTAAAACATAAATTTAATGTTATGTCTTTGGAACTTGCATGACATCTAAATCTGTCTCTTATAACATATCTAATATTGATGCAAATGGTATTTAAAAAATTTAGTGTTTTACCCACTATTAAGCACTGAGTGTAGTCATAATTGTCCTTCAATTAAGATATGAAACTGAAGTTATTTATACACATCTAGAGGTGTATATCTAAACAGCATCTTTAAAATTTCTTTTATCCTTATCTACACATTTCGAATGCTATATTATTTCTAAAAGGAATATACACATCTCTTATGGGGAGGCTGTATAATGTATTTCACCCTTTTCTAATATCTAAATTATATAGACAAAAATGTCCTTTGGGTTAAAAGCAAAATGCCTTGATCTTTCACAAGAGTTACAAAATATCCCTTAATAATGTTAATTGGCAAATGCTCAAATTAAAAAAAAAAAAAAAAAAGAAGCTAAGATGGGCCCATCTAATCAATACTTTGCTAAATAATTTTTATTATTTTTAGTTATATAAGTTAATTAGAAGCTCTAATTTTTATGTGTCCATATTATTTAATTTATAAAACAAATATATTTTATATTACAAGCAAACATGCA
This sequence comes from Cinchona pubescens, assembly GCA_025175665.1. Taxonomy (NCBI): domain Eukaryota; kingdom Viridiplantae; phylum Streptophyta; class Magnoliopsida; order Gentianales; family Rubiaceae; genus Cinchona; species Cinchona pubescens. Next base: position 6,143 of record JANKKI010000350.1, on the reverse strand, counting down.
TATTTTATTTCAATATATATTTTGTAGTTGGTTTGTTTGTAAAGTATATTATTAATAAATTATCACAACTGTCTCTTATACACATCTAGATGTGTATAAGAGACAGATTCTTAACATTACACATAATTTATAAAGCGATAACTAAAGTGGAATATTTTTTCCTTGTCATCTTATAATAAATCCTAACAAAATATTCGGTTTGATTACACAAGGTATAATAATTTGGCCTAGGGATGTCAATTATAGGACTATGCATGCACAATTTTTATTTGTATAATTAGAATAATTTTTTTAAAATTTTAAGATTATATTATGTTTGTTTATTTGTTAATCTTAGTATTAATAATTAATTACAAATTCTGTATTATAATAAAAAAATATTTTTTTTTATTATAATGTATTTTAATTAAAAATCAAATCATAAAATAGCGTCTAAAATTAGATCTTATAATTAATAAAATATTAAAAGTAGTATAAATTTTTAACAATGGAAAAAAGGATAAGAAAAATAAAATGAGAAACAAAAGAGAAAAATAAATAAATGGAAAAGTAGTTGAAATAGAAGGGTTAACTTTTTTTTCAAAACATGTACGAGGGTTTAGAGTTTATTAAATAGTTTAAGAGAATAAACTAAAGTTTACCAAAAATGATATTTTAATTAGTTGACCATTGTCAATGGTGTAAAATGCAAGTAAAATTATTTAGGATGGGCATTTTGCAACTCGAATGGCTGGGTGGAAATTTTGCTTTCAACACCAAAAAGGAGAAATTCTTATATGGATTCGTCTGCGGTGAGTGGGATAGACCCTTAGTCCCATTTATCCCATTATCTGAAAATTTTATTTTTAATGAATTAGAATGATGTAGATGACCAAAGATCCATTCACTTACAATGAATCAAGTCCATATAAAAAATTTTCAAAAAAGTAACGGAGAATTCTACAATCCCTTTAGGAGTATTTCATTCTTTAAAAGTTTATGCAATCTGGCATTTAAAGCACTTTGTGATATATCTGTCTGAAGTATTTAAAGTCTGCAAAGAATGGTTCGTTCCCAAGGATTGTAGTAACTTCTAACCTTTAGAAAAAATCTAAACTTCGGTTAATGGAATGATGGTATAAGGGTCTCTTATACACATCTAGATGTGTATAAGAGACAGACTTGATTGTTGGGGTCCCAATTGATTGATACCTGTGAATTTCATATAGAATTTAAGTGATGCAAAGCTTGACCAAAATTTTGAAAATTACAAATTTATCCACTAAAATTATTGGATCCGTCGCTGATTAGACATATGAATTTTTTTGGTAAAGACATGGCAACATTAAGCTTTACACGGAAACAATTTAAAATTTCTAACATGAAAAAGTTCATGATATCAAAAATCTTTTTTTTTAGGGAATTTTTATATTTAAAATTATTTTCACAACACCCCTGTCTCAATTTGGATCTAGATTGTCGTATAAGAGACTGAATTGCCCCAAATAAAAAAAAGTTTGAGAAGCAATATTGGATTATTTTTCTTTTGACAAGTTTTCGAAATTGTTAGATAAAATTTAAGAAATAAAAGAAAAGGAACTTTAACAAAGGCATCAAAATTTTCTCTAAATTCCAATTCATTGCCATTTAAGCCCTCAAATTATATAATTTTACAATTGTGTTAATTACCATAAAATATAGTACATGTCAAAATTACTAAGCACTGCTGAATTAATTAATTAACTGGGACCCCAGCAGCTCAAGTACATGACTTTCCTTAATGATTCTTCAGACTCCTTTAACTTTTCTCATGATCTTTAGCTTTACAAGTTGAAGTCTCTTATACACATCTAGACTGAAAGGCCCCGATGTTGTTCTTGACATGCTGGTGCATTGACCTTATGGTGTAATTCCACCTACACAATCCCTTCTCTTTCATTGCATGCACTAAATGCTTCTACACTCAGTGCTGCAATCCATGCCCTGCTTGTTGAACTCATTTTCTTGAATATTAGATATGTGAGAACTTTAGATGCTTTTCAATTGGGGAACTCTTTGAAGATGTGTTTAATTGGTGCCGAAGCTGATGGGATGGTCAGTCATATTTATATAGTCTTGCATCCTTTAGATTCCTTGTGTTTGTGTAAATGGGATAAAGAAAAACAAGGGGCTGTGTGGCTTTCCACCGGTCCTGGAGACTGTGGTTTTCTAAAAGTTTTAGTGGGCCGGGGTGTTCAACTGCCATTTAGATATAATACGCCATATTAAACCTTGTGTTTTAATTTATTAGTAATTACGTGCTTCTTTCATTTCACTTAAAGTGTCGTTTTTTTTTTCATTTCCGGGACCTGTCTCTTATACACATCTAGATGTGTATAAGAGACAGCATCATTATATATATATATATATATATATATATATATATGATAAAATTGAAAGGATTTAAACAATAATTATTACCAAATATTCATAAAAAGCAGCCTCCCCAAAAGTGACAAAATATGTATATATATAGCATGAAGGGAGTCACACGATACGTAATTGATAAAATATTTAATATTTGCTCTTCAATTGTGTAGAGATTATTTATAATACTGTACAAGAGATTGGACTCAGGTAAGAATATGTTTAGTGCATATTAATTATGGGAAAATATTTATATATATTCGGTTTTTAATTTTATTTGTAAATTTTACATTAAATTAAATTTTATAAAATTTTATTCATATTAATATGGTTGATAACATTTAATTTACATTCTGAATCTCTGATTAAAGTAAAAAACTATGTCTACCTAAATATTTTCTTTCATTATGTATTGAGATACTTAACTGTTGTAATATATGTTTTCTTCAAGAGGAAAAAATTTAGGTGAAACGATCATCGTTTTCTTATAATTAATGGTGTAATTAAATATTATGTAATATGTGATATCGATTAATGTAAGTAAAATTTTATAAAATTTAATTTTAATATTAAAGTTTACATATACGATCTAAAATTAAATTTATGATAGTATTTTCTAAACAAAGAATTAACAAATGAGACAAACTAGTACTACTTGTTAATCACACTGACAATACACGGTTTTGCTACTTCTCTTAGGTCCGTTTTCACCCGGATTGGGATGAAATATTGGAATGACAAAAAAACCTTCATTGGCTATTTTGTCTTATTAGGATGTGGGTGGGGACGAAGTATGGTGGATTGGACTTGGGCTATAATTCAGTTCCTATGCGACAATGTCATCCAAATTAACAAAATCACGATCATTGACCAGTTTCAACAAAGGGTGTTTTGGCCATGTTATGTGATTGAATTTCAACACTTGTCTTAATTCAATTAAATCAGTTAAAAATAGCAATTAAAAATCAATTTGGGCCAAAACTATTGATGATCAATCACTTGAAATGTTTTGCTATTTTTAACTGGTTTAATTGAATTAAGACAAGTGTTGAAATTCAATCACCTAACATGGCCAAAACACCCTCCTTGGAACCAGTCTATGAGTTGTGTATAAGAGACAGTGCTGTCCTCACACACTATTTTTTCGCGTGAATGTGCAGATTGTGAGCCCTTAAATCATCAAGAAAAGTTTAAGGAGACTGAAGAATCATTAAGGAAAGTTGAAGGACCATTTAAGTCATTTGTTCTTTTATATTATTAGTGGTGTAGTTTTAGTAGTTTTAATATCCGATTGTTTTACTTTAGTTTCTTAATTAACTGATTATCCATAATTTGGATAATAGTTAATTAAAAATCAAAACCGAAAGTATGGAAAACACTTCAATATCATTGTTGATTATCTGTCTCTTATACACATCTAACTTTTGATAATTGCAGAGGAAGACATTCTAACATTGTTGTCATCAAACGAAATTAGCCTCAAATATTAGCAGAATATATAATTCTTTATCACCAAAAATATCAAAATTGAAACTTTCGTCATCCTATTTATGTAAATTTTAGAAAGTAGAACTAGTTGGGGTATCAATCAATTGGGACCCCAACAGCTCAAGTACATGACTTTCCTTAATGACTCTTCAGACTCCTTCAGTTTTTCTTGATGATCTTTAGCTTTACAACTTGACACCACAGCAGAAGACAGTTGCTTGGACGACTGAGATAAGGACCTGATCATGTTACTCTTGGCATGATGGTGCATTGACCTTAAGGGATTGTATAGTTCCACCTACACAATCCCTGATCTGTCATTGCCTGCACTGCTCCTACACATACTGCTGCTGCTGCTGCTTGTTGAACTCATTATCTTGACAATTACTAGTATATGACCTTAAGGATTTCTTGTTGATGATGAAGTCTTTAATTGGGGTACAAATTAACTTCAAAGGATGTATACTTTGAGGGTTTCTTGGATAGTCCAATTAAAGACTTCATCATCAACAAGAAATCCTTAAGGTCATATACCTGTCTCTTATACACATCTAGATGGTATAAGAGACATAATACTCTTATATCTGAAGTGTGTGCGTGAGTGGTCCAAATGGACATTAGCAAAAACCAGGGGCAGTATTATAAATACACATCTAAAAAAAACTTTAAAATTTCTATTTGGTTTGTTGGGTTGTGATTCCAATTTCCAGTGGACTTGGAGAGAATGGTTTTTTAAAGTTCTAGTGGGGCCGTTGGGATTGGAAATTTCAGTTACTATTCTTCCCCACACTTAAAAGTGTTAAGTATAACCCTATTATGACAATTTATAAAAAAACCCCATCTAGTACTATTTTGTATAATTAATATTTAAAATGTGACATATTCTTCCCAATCCTAGATAGTGTAGTTGATCGACAGCACGATTCGGTTATGATAAATGATATGCAGACTGTTTTGATTAAAGTCGGGAAAGTTGAGAAACTATTTTGACAACTTTCCCGACAATCAATGATAAGAAGACAAAATGAGAAGACAAAGGCCCTATATGGATTGTATTATTTGAATTATTATTTTGATGCATTATTCGAGGTATTATTTGAGTAATTTATAAAATAAGAAAAAAATTAAATAATTTGAATAAGTGTTTGGATTGTGAAAAATGCAAATAATTTTATGCAAATAAGTATTTAGATAGATTTGTTTGCACTAAAAGACAAAAAATGTATATGAAAATCGAACGAAAATACCAATATCAATGTAAGTAATATAAAATAAAAAATATAATTTAAAATTTACTCTAGTGTATTTTTTTCATTAAAAGACAAAATACATCTACGAAAGTGGAATAAAATTACTAATATTAAAAAACATAATTCCTTTACTTTCTTTTTTACACCATCAAACCATATATTAAAAGTCTTACTCAAAGGTAGTTGTTTTTTTGTCGTTTGAAATCCGAATCTCGAAAATATATGTGTGTATGCATATGCTAAATATGTATTTTTAAATACAAAATAAAAAATACAATTTAAAATTTAAAATTTACATTTTTTTAATCTATAGTTCGAACTCCCCAATAGGTTTGGAAATCAGACCCTATAAACCATTTAAATTTCACTTTTCACCTATAGTTCGAACTCGACAACTTAAGTTCAAAAATCCGAACCTTATATATTATTTTAAACTCATTCCGCCCATAGTTTGAACTCCGAATCTCGTGGAAAATCCAAACCATATCTTGTTTAAACTCTACTTTTGCAATAGTTGGATTCTCAACCTAGGTTCGGCAGTCCGAAACTTCCTTCCTTTTTTTGCCAAAAAAAATTTAGACCAGTGAATAGTAATGAATTGTACAAAACAAACTAATGCTAATATTTATGAATAGTGAAATACTTGTATAGGTGAATAGTGTAAATAATTACTTGAACAATGTAATTAATGAATTGTGAAAGAAAATTTTGAATTGTGAAAATAATGAATATTGTTTTAAGGGGAAAAGTTAAAAAATTGACCAAAAAATCTTTTTATTGACCAAGCAAATTTTTCAACAACTATAATAATAAAAAAATAAATAGTAAACTAAAAAGTAATAAAAAAATTGGACCAAAAAACCAATTCATACGGAGTTTTGATAGTTGTATGTCCACCGTAGATAAGGATACCTGAATAAGGCTGTTGCATTGGACTGTACGGACAAATGATTTTTATGTAATTGATTTGTAACTACACCAAGTTGTTTATAATAAATAGTTTAAGTTTACATCACTATG